>CAUYRT010034381.1:0-46583 GCA_963574885.1 Lepilemur ruficaudatus | reverse complement strand
AGCATAAAAAATATACAATTAAGCTGTCTTTACTTTCCTTTCGTCCACTCCCATATAAGGAGCCTTTGTTTTTTTTTTTTTTTTTTTTTTTTGATAGTTATAAGAGCAACATGTGTTCATTGTAAAAAGGTTTAGGAAATTAAGAAAAATTGAAAAGAGAAAGTAAAAATTATTCAGATATAACCCTTTTATACTTGTTAATTATTATTACCTTAGTTTTATTTTATGATTATGCATACAAATGTTGATTATACATGCATTATGAAAATACTTTTTTTAATATCCCTAGGGTCTACTATAAGGCTTGACCTTTAGAAACTCTCAGTAAGTGTTTGATGTATTGAATTAAATCTCTGTTGGGTTCAGGGTTTGTAACTTGAATGAGCAAATAGTAACTCTGGGAAGGCATTATGAATAATGGAGAACCAAATTAAATTTAAAGGATAACTTGGCTAATTAAATGTTTGGTCCCTTTAGGTTTTATAAGCATTGAAGAGTTTGAATAGACACGGCACAATCAAATGATAGCTTTTTCACTTAAGCAAAATATCCCTTAATTTAATATAATTCTGTCCTTATATAAAACTAACTCCCTAGTTCTTGGATGTCAATTTAGTCTCATAGGATTCTTGTAGTCAAGCATAAAAGTAGAATACAACAGTGGAGCCCGTGTAAAAATTCCTCTTGAATTAATTTCTGCCAGCTCTGATTAAAGTGTGGGCTACTAGAGGTGTCAGGTGCCATAGTTTCCTGCTTCATTTTACTCTTGGCCTCTTTGGCCCCTGCCACAATAAATCCGACAGTGGTTGTGCAGGAATTGCAGGTTACAGTTGCTACGGTTACCGTTGTCCAGCCAGATTGACATCATTACTCATCTAGCGAGCTGCCATGATAGCTACCGCTGATTTTCTGTTGCTGAGATTGCCAGAGAGCTTCATGTGCTGAGGATGAATGTTCTTCAGAAGATGATGTGTCTGGGTTATAATTTGGTATAAGGAAACGCTATTCTTGTTGTATACTGATACTTTGCTAAAGGGTAGAGATTATCTTTTCTTCTTTGACAACAAACAACCAATGAAAGAGATAAAACTTAGAAAAGTGTTAACTTTCAGTGATTAAAACATGAAGTCCTTTATTGCTTAAAAATCCTTCTGATTATTTATTATTACTGGGGTCAAGGACTCTGTTTTGCCACTTAAAAAATAGAGATATACAAGGAGTATTTTAATTTAAAAAGATTACCATTATATAACCAAATGTTTGTTTTCAAGTAGATAGACAAAAGTCTTGACATACTGGTGTCTGAGTGTATTTCAGAGTAGCCATTACCTATGCCATGAAAAAGAAAGTGCAAACCATTGAGAAGGACCTGCTTTTGATTTTATTTTTCTAAATCAACATGTAATCCTATGATTTAAAGGTTCTAAATCCAATGGAGATTAAGATTGTATTTGAAATTTTGCCAGGCCTGGTGTATATAGTTTTTACTTCAAAGGGATTACTAGTGGAAGACTCTCTGGCTAGAGAAAGCCAGAAATTGGCAGGTTTCTGCTGTTGCCAACCCACAGAGTGGATTCTCTGAGTGTGAAATCCACAGCATAGTTCATGGCATAGGAAAATGAAGTGCAGGAAGGTCTTTACCCCTCAGATGTATTTATTTAAATGATTGTTTTCCCAAATGTAAATGTTTCTGTCCCCGTAAACAAGTACTCCTGATATGACAGCTTAGATTTGGAGAATACTGTGATAAATGCTGGGAGAGAAACTGGCTTAATATGTGGCCCCGCATAATATGTGGTATATTGGGGCTTTGGCCATTCCTAACATCTGACCTATAATAGGTAAATTAAAGCCTAGAGTGTTCATTGAGAGAAATCTTCTTTTCTGAAACATGAATTTAAGTATATGTGGTTTTCATGTCAGAAAGATATATCTTGTATATACATCATCAGGTAATATTGTAATATTTGAAAATAGTGAAATTGTCACTGCAATCTCAAGATTTTAATTTGGGAACTGAAGTTTATATAAATATTATTGCTAGGAATAAGTGTTGAGAGGGATTTTAGTTATATTTAAGTAATCTTAATGTACTTACATATTTACATTATGTTTTAAGACACTGAAACCAATTTAATTTGTATCATAAGGGAGTTGGCATAAAATAACAGTATTTAAGTGTCTCTTCAGGTATCTGTAGTTCTTTTATCTTTGGGAGTTAGTTGATACCCTGGAAGAAAATTTTCTTATCTATAAAATGGGAATGGTAATACCATTTACATTCTGGGGATATGGCAGCCATAATTTAGGTTCTGTATGCAAAAGAACATGGTCAGTTTTCAAGTATGTTAGAAATAATATTTATATTATTATTGCCCTCTTATTGCAAATAAAAGAAAAATAATAGTCACTGCAGTGTCCTTGCGACTTGTCCTTTGTCAGCAAAGTTCCTGATTCTATTGCACCACCCTCTGGCATTTATCCTCAGTATAATAACATGTAAATATGCATAGTCACATTAATTTTTTACCACTACAAATTGACATAAAATGTGCATTTGTACGATTTTAGTTCTCTTTACTTGGATGTAGACAGTATATTATGGCCAGGATATTCTTAATGAGATTTCTTCACACACTCTCAGTTGATGATTCATATATAAAATGGATTAGGGGTAGAAACAAAGAGACTGTGACTCAAAAGCTGCTTATGTTGTTCTATGTATGTAAATTGCTGTTTTGATGATATTTTTCCTGAATGACAAATGAAGGAAAAATATAAATTATTATAGTTAGAAAATGCTGAGTAAACCCTTTAAACCAGAGGTAAACTATTCTGAAAATTGTTCAGAAGATTTGCATAAGTTGCTAAAGAACATGTTTTACTGCTAATGTAAATTTCAGTTTCTAAAATGGTATGATAATCCTTTGGCCTTATAATATATAAATTTGATTTGATCTGTGGAACGTTGTCTTCTTTATATGAACTGCATATGTGATTTTAAGTGCATTTTTAGGCTACAAATTATGTCAAAATCCAGTACAAATAGCAAATCTTTTAACACTTTAAGTTTAAAGAATGTTACATAATGAAATAGGTTTGAACCAGAAGTCACTTTTTTTGGTAATAATTCCGGTACTTCTCATAAGTACAGAGAATTATAGTTAGAGAAATGTGGTGTACGTCCCTGTCCCCTCATTGCTTATTTCTCTTAACCAAGTTAGTTACCATTGCTGAGTTCTTTATGGAGGATCAACCTTAAAATGTTTGATAAATTGTGATATGAAAAACCTTTGAACAGAAGTTTAAAAAGAAACTAAATCCTAGAGAAGGAAACAATGAAAAGTAAAAAGACCTGTCCATGGCAGTACCCATGGTCTAGGGTACAACACAGAGGTGTGAAATGTTATTAAGAGAACATACGTGTCTCTTGAAACATCCTCCAAATGAGAGTTTACAGCTAAGTACGGCAACTTGATTTAAGTGTTAAAAAAAAAAAATCTTAAAGGGAGAAATAAATAAGTCAGGAAACAGAATGAGAAAAAATAGCTTTGCCCCATCATGATAGGTTTCTTCTACTAGTGAAAGATTAAAGCTTGAAGTATGTGAATAGCTGAGAACAGCACAGAGAAAGGTTGATTGCTTCCCCTCCAACAGTTCCAATTGATTGAAAAAAAGCCTAATTTAAAGTTCTGTTTGTTCTATGTCTTAAACCATCAGAATTCTCTTTTAGGACTGGAGGAATGCTCTGGAGGAAAAAGAATCCAAGGATAAAAAGTCATTGCAAGCCAACAATTGTTCCTAATCCTCACAAAATGCTGGAGAAATTAAATTTATTCTTTATTGCTCAAAGTGTTACCTAGGTCACTGGGCGATGGGAAAATTGGACTGGAAGTCGAGTAGGCGCAAGCTTTGTTTTGTGTCTAGATGCTTAACCTTAGACAGGACAAGGCATCTTAGAGTGTTGTGGGAACTCGGTTCAGAGCATTAACACCAAGACTTTTATTACCCCGGATTTATAATAGGCTGTGCTGTCAGGAGATGAAAATGTTGTGTTTACATTTCAGTGTTAAATGATCATTTAATTAACACCTAAGGAAAAAAAAACTTGTGAAATTCTTAGCAGCTTTTATTGTTGGTTTCCTGGGAGGTTTTAATATCCAAGTTTCATTGAGATTTCTTTTTGTAAGTAGAGACACAAAAGACATTATAAACTTTTTAAGGAAGACAAACAATTTAACCTTGACCCTTTTTTCTGAAATATTAATTTAACTTACATTCTAAATCTGGTATACTTACTTAAAAGGCTTTCAGACTAATATATTAAAACTACATCTTAATTGAATACTTTACTTTGGTGTAAACACTTATATATAAATATTACTTAAATTGCATTCTAAAATTTCAACCGTAAAACATTTGCAGTTATTAATTAGTTTATCTTAAGAAGTTTATATATTTAAATTAGTAATTAAAACATTTTGTATCTTTTAAACTACTGCTCTAGTTACATTGTCTTAAGAATCCGGCTTAAAGTAGGTATTCATAGGCAAGCAAATTCTATGATAATAAAGTAAATAATATTATATTTTTTATTGTCATTTAATTTAAAGATAGTTACTGTCATGATGAGAGAGGTGTATATATAGACAGTATTCTGTATAGAAAGTATTTCATTAATATGAAAATTCAAATTCACTTCTTTAATTACTAAATATTAGATTTTACACATGTGTTAATTTATTCCTGCTCTTTTATGAGAAATTTAACTTGGTCTTGAGGCAAAGTGATAACATTTGGAAAATATGTACTGTCAGATATTTTTTCTAAAAGTATTATGAGAATTTATATCTTCTCTCATTTTTCCTGGTTAGGAAATTTCATATTCAAATATATGAAACTTAAAAAAAATATTTACCAATTTACCAGTTGTTAAAGTGATATCTTTCTTAATTTTTCCTGAAATGAACATGCTGTTATAATGTAGTTTTGCTATCTAAGTATACTGTTTTTATTTATACTGAAACAAAAACTACTTTTCTCTGTGTTATTTTTTTAAGTTTGAATACAGATATTTCAGAATAAAACCCACTTTCTGCATTATTCATGGTAGAAAAGTGCAAGAAGTATTGAATATTATTAAAATCTCTTAATAGAAAGCCCTGCTTTGAACCAAGATTTATATTCTCACTCACAAAATGCTGCTAAGACTCATGTAGGCACTTTGTATGGTGTTATATGCCCTGCTTACTTCTATCAAGTTTCAGCTTTTCTGCAAAGCTTCCCTCATTTTTTTTAACCCACATTCATCTCTTTCTTCCCAAAGCTTCTGTGCCCAGCCTCTATCCCCAAAGTAGGAATATTGCTTTAATACCCTCAAGTAGGAATATTACTTTAAATTTTATCTCCTTTACATAGGATCCACTTTTTGGTTGAGGTGGTCCAAAGACCTAAAATGTTTAAAGGTGTGAAAGAGAGAGAGAGAAAGAGGAGTAACAAAACCTGGTTATTTAGTATACTGAATAGCCTGTGTATTCTGAATGACATCGTTTGTTATAACTGGTTTGATATTCCAAGCCAACCAGGTGATATGTGTGTGAGAGAGGGCAGAGAGTGGATCACGGTCATACTATTCATAAAGGTAAAGAAATAAGTATTTAGGAAAATTAGAAGAGATTTTATTTAACATATATAAATGTGTTGCTTTTATACTAAGAAAATGCTATGCTTTTATGCTGAGAAAGTAAATAGTAAAATGTCATACATTAGTTATTTGGAATTTCTGCCTAAAACTAAAAAGAAAAATTTCAGTATTTATTTTAGATACAGACTCCAGGTTTGCCTCTTAAGATACAGGAATAACTGTTCTAAATACAATGATGTTGTAAAAATCATATTTGAGAGTTACTCTGTTGAACCATTTCATGTATTGAGGTTTGTAGATCAGATATCTAGAAATACTCCTACCTGGCAGTCATTCGTTTAGTTAAAATTAACTTCCCTTTTGTACTTAACTCTTTCACCTGGCTTTAAAGACCCAGCATAATCTCCTTCTACATTACCTCTTCAACTTTATCATTACTATCAGAGTGTATATGCATCTCAGGCAAGCACATTTTCCTGATGCTGCGTGGAAATTCCCAGCACATTTCTGGACTCCTTCCTTGTCCCTTTCTACAGAAGCACAGTTTATCCTCCTCATATAAACCTCACCTCCTCTATTAAAGCTTTCTCAAGTGCTTTCATTTACCTTCACATGGTCATTCATTATAATATAGTAGTTATGAGTACAGACTGTTGATTCAGGCAGGCTGCCTGCATTTCAGTCACTGAATGTGTAACCTTGGGAATGTCACTCAATTACCTGCCCCGTGACTCAGTTTCCCCTTATATAAAATGAGGATACTAAGAGATTGTACCTCATGAAAGTGTTGTGTAGAGTATTCCCTAAATGAACTGGGTTTAGTACAATTTTTGGCATATAGTAAGGACTGTGTACTTTATTTTTTTGTTTGTTATTGTTATTAAAACTAGTATTATTGTTTTCTATCCCATAGAATGTGTTGTTACATTTTATTCTCTAATCATAGCATATATGTTAACTTTGCAAAGACTCCGATCTTAGAGTTATGCTTATTTCACATACAGCATCCAGTCCAGTACTGGTTGGTTTATAAATACTTTTTGGCTGAGTGGTTGATGGAAATTAAGCCTGGGAAAGACACTAACAATAGATTGAATTTGGGATGAAATATGTTGGAATGTGAAAAGAACACTTGTTACCTTCCTAGCTCTACTGATCACTACCTGCAAATATAGAGCAAAGTTACTTGACCTTTTTATGACAGTTTCTTTGCTTGTAAGTATATAATAGGTCAGATAAGAGAGAGAGCAATGTAATCACCATCATATTGCTAGAATTTAACATAAAGCCTAGGGGATGTTCAAAAATAATTGAAAGAAGGTGAAGAGATCAAAATATATCTGAGATTTATTCTAACTCTTTTAAAAAAATATATAGGGAACTCTTTACAGGACTTCCAAGAATTATAATGGTGGGTTTATTCATGGCAGTAAACGAGGAAGTAGATAATTAGATTGTGGATGAGTGAGTTTGTGATTGTTCTCTCTCTTATTAGCAATTTAAAAAATAAAGGCAGTTTCTTTGCTAGATAAATATAGCCTGCTTACATTTTGCGTGGCTTTGCTGTTAAATGTGAATTGTTTGAAGGCTTAGGTTTAAAAAAAATAGGTAAAGGAGATTTGATGGTTGTGCTTTATTAAGTGGTTATCTTGATACTTGATAATTCCTCAATTTAAGGAAAGTGGTGTACAGCTAAAGCAGTTTCAATAATCACCCGCCTCTCAAACATTGGTGATGTTAGCATGAACAAATAAGTTAAAAAATCAAACAAGGCAAATCAAGAGAAAATAACGGAGTTGGTTGATGAAGGTTTCTATGTTCATATTTGTGTTATCTTTTTTGTAACAGTCTTGAGAGCAGGAACCATCATCCGTAATTCTCCCTCGGAAATGCATTGTGCACCCTGGACAATTAATTTTCATGACCTTTTGAGGAGAACAGAATGTATGGAACCTGAATACCCTGAAGGCAAATGGAATCTGGAGTCTGTTTCTAAGAGGCAGGAGCTGCTCTCTGAGTTGGTGTGGTTTTCTTTCCCTCCCTTTAAGAGGAATGAATTCCACACCTAATGAATAGTTTCAAGGAAGGTTGTTAATCAGGTACTCCAAGTGACCACCCTGGATTCTTCTTTTATTACACAGGAACGTGAGGGAAGGAGAAAGCAACGCAGTTACATTTGATAAAAGGAAATACCTTTTTTCCTCTCCCCACCCACTATGTAATCCCCTGGAATTTAGTTGATGCCGGGAAATTACTGCAGCAAATAATGTGTTTGAAAAAGTAAAGTTGTATGAACAAGAATAACACTTGTAGCTACAATAATTCTGTTCAAAATCACAAAGTTATATCAATTGTCATATTTCGGAGCAAGAGTTTTCACCTAACGGGGTCAGAAAGAATTTTTCCTTAATTGTTGTCCGTCTCACAGAGAAGCATGACACACAGGCATCACCACTATCAACATTGTATTATGTTTTTTCTGAATGATCAGATATCATTCTGCTGCCCTCAGATGGGATACTAGATCAAGATCAGATGAAGAACTTAAAAGAAATGTGATAGAGGGGCAAAAAGGAGCTATAAACACAACTGAATTTCATTCAGATGGGCAAATGTTATTCTTCAACTCCTTCCCATTTAGAAGCCATGCCTTATATGTAAAGAGAGAAAAGTGGTTTAAAACAACAACAATAGAGTCCAGATATTGCTTTCTTTTCTAAATTAAGTTACCCGGTTGAAGAACACTGGTCAAGTATAGGTGAAGATGTTTTGATAGAGGTTTAGTTGCTTCCTAATAAATGTTATGCCCCCGATCATCAGTGTGGTATCTATTACAAGATACTTACTTCGGTTGCATTTTTATAAGATGACTCAGTTTTCAGGTTTTTTTTTTAAAGTATAGCTTTTCTCCCCAATTCTCAAGCATATGTTGTTCGAATACCTTGTATTTATTGCCATATTAATTTCATATTGTTTTATATTTCAAAGAAGTGACTCCTAAAGTGTGCTTTCCAGTGGTCCAAGAAAAAGTTATTTTTGTGGTCAAATGTGTTGGGAAATAATTAAAGTCATATCCCCTGTGGCGACTACAGTGTACACATGTGTGTTAATCTCCAAGGCATACTACAATAAATAAATCTCTTCAACTTTTTAAATTTTGTTTTTTGAAGTTATTTGGCTATAAAGACCCTCTTCTTTCTCCACTTTTCTTGTTTATTCCAGTTAATCCAAATAAATAGCAAGAATAGTCTTTAGCTATTCCAAAGAATAATTACTTCTCATTACTTCTGATCAAGATTTTCTTAAAATAAAAACTATATTGGATGCAGTGGGTTGAAGTATGTTATTCTACTTGTACCAACATTGTCAGGTGCAGGACATTTTACAGCGTATTGGTCTGATAAATCTGTTCTTCTCAACCTTCCTTTGAACGTGAACTTGGCATTCTGTTGTTACCTTGAGGAATGGAGAAACTTAGATTCTTCTATAACAATTTTATTAACTTAGCACCAGTATTTGTTTTATGTATTTGTATATATTTTTTTGTATGAGTGCGTGTTGTGTGTATGTGCACATGCTCACGTGCACACACATGGAAAGCCACTCAACTACCATTTTAACGACTTTAACACTTTATGGCTTCACTCTTTCTCTCTTCCCTGCCTCTGTCATTGAAGTCCTTTGTGGAGCACCTGCTGTGCACAGCATTCTTTAGCAACACAATGAGGTGTGCATCCTTTAAGCTGGGTGTAAACTTGCAGGAGTCTTTCTCACCCTACAGAGAGGGTGTTGGAGCCAAAAGCTTTTTATGTACAGCTTGTAGATACTTGGTGACTTTGAAGTCACTGCAAAGCTAATTTGTTTAGTATATTTGCCAAGGCCCATCTTTCCAGCACTAGGTGACAAAATAAATTAGATGAGGGATTAGACCTAGGAATAAAACTAAATGGAAGAAATAATATTGTAAATCTTCAAAAGCAACTTTTGTTTTAATACACTTGATTGGTACTTCTCACCAGGACACTTACACTGATCATTACTGAAAACTTCTGTCCCGTCTATAAGTTCCTCCAGCTTGTTGCCTTGACTACTGATTTTTATTTATATTAAATTTTAGGGGAAAATATATCAAAGGTAGCAGAAACATAAAATTGGGTAGTGGATCAAACAAAAACTATTTTGAGGCTTGGTATTAAATGAGTTTAATAGAAATCATTCACTTCAAATTACTCAATATTTGCAAACATATATAATCTTTGGATTGTATTTGTTGTCTAAAAATCCTCTTTGTAATAGGTTACGTTCCCTCTGCGTAAAGAAGTACTGCATCCTCTTCTTCTCCCTTCCCTGTTCTGTTTTTCTCTTAAAGCTTCAACACTATGTATGTATCATCTTGTATGTTTTACTTATCTTATTTTACTTATCTTGTCTATCTCTCCCAATTGAAGTGGAACATTGTGAAGGTAGAGCATAAAGGTAGATGTATAAGAAATATTGGTTGAATGAGTGAATGAGGGCTTTGCAATAGACTGCTAGAATTTGAATCTCAGCTCCAGTGCTTACTAGATATGTGACTTGAAGCACATTACTTAATTCCTTTGCCTCAATATCTTCTTCTCCAGGATGGGGATAATTAGAGTATCAATGTCACAGAGTCTTGGGAGGATTAAGTGATATAACACATCTGCCACAGAATTCAGTTAAGGTTAACTATTTCTCAAAAATCAAATGATTTTTGAATTGGTTGAGGAAAAATAACCATTCACCATCATCTTAAAATCATTTGATATTGTTGTCTAATTTTTGGCTCAGTTCTCCTGTTCTCCCACTATTGTATTGTATTGCGGAATATGGGTAGGCTAACTGTTGAGAGACACCTTACTAGCTGCTTGTTCTTTCCTTCTTTCTTTCTACTGTTTTCATGGAGTTATTCGTCTTTCTAATCCTGCTCCTGGGATGTTGAAATCCCACCTTGTTTTACTGCTAACCAGACAGTGGTTTGCTTCCTGTCAGCTGGGGTTGCTGCCATTCAGAAGGTGCCACCACCCTGCTTGGGGAGTGGGGCCCATTCCCTTGTGTTGCTGTGCAATACCAAGTGATGTAGACACCTCCCCATATGCAGATGTTTTCACTAATTCTTTTTAGCATGATTAATCTACAAACTCTAGCCCAGGGAATTACAAATGTGCTGCTTTGCCTAATTCTGGCGTATTTTAAAAGTTGTTTAATTCTTATATTATGATTATTAGCTTACTAACAAAATTCCCTCTGTAAGTTGTACATTCCTTGTGAGCTTGGACGCATTCATCTCTATTCACCATACAGCATTATTCACGTGTGCTGAGCACGCAAATACTCATAGGCCGAAGGAAGAGAGCAGGAGATACAAAGGATCCAGTGAATCACCTTTCATGGTAATTGAGCAACAGAAAGCATTTGAAGCTTCGTCTTTTTCATATCTCGGCATTTGTTCTTTCTTGATAGTATTTAAGTTTTAAAAGAATTGCAATCTATAAACTTAATCAATGTATCTAAGCACGCATACATAGGTGGCTTTTTCTACCAGTTTCCTCACTGTGATAGGGAATATTTGTTCTGTTTATGAAAGCCTGAAGAGGGGACTACCTTACAAAACCTTTTACATTGTTTGTCAGTTCTTTCCTAATATTTTATACATTTCTGTGTGTGAGATGTTTTGTTGTAATTTGCAAATAAAACAATATTACTCCAAAATTACTACAAAATTGAAATTGCTAAAATGGTAGGTAGCAACTGAGGCAGATGGTTTAATCTTATCATATTGTGACCTTACATGGGTTGCTAAGGCACGGCTTACATCATTTAGTGTGCTTCCACAATTCTTTCCCATTCTAAAGCATGTACTTCTGACATTTTTATTAGGCTTTTGTGTTTGGTCACTGTATTAAATCCAGCAATTTATTCCTTTCCCCTTAAATTGTCTTCCTTGTACAAGAGGTGGGGAAGAATTCACTGTGTCTGCACATAAAAGACCATTATCTTATCTTAGCAACTCCAGCCATACAGAGACAGTGAATCATGACAGTTCAGATAGGAAATACGGAACTGTATCAAAGAGGGCAAGATAGAGGGAGTGAGACAGTGATGAGGGCTATGACATCAAAAGGTGCTGAGTCCATCAGCTGTAGCAAAGGTTAGCAACCCTTTACTGAGCCTGGCCTGATAGATCGTTTAGTGGACAGGCTGAAGTTTGCATCCAGGGAGTGTCTGGAGTGTCTGCCTGTGATCCAATTTACTTGTAGCTTGCCAGAATTACTCAAGAGACTCCATTGTTATTTTTTCTGTCCCAAATCAAAGCATCTCCTTTTTTCTTTTTTTAACAAATGAGGAAAAGCACACTGACACTGATTCTTCATGTGTATCACTGAGAGTAGGCTCTATGGCAAATATGTGGAAAATTCTGTGCTTTATTGTGAATACAGTCTTCATTCCACCAGGAGAAATATTTTCTGACTGGAGCAAGAAGCAATGGTGAGGATGGAAGTGATGGACTTAATTGTGCAGCTCTCATAAATTGAGTATATGATCCACAAGTTCTTACGAGTGCTTTACTTGTATTAATAGTTATTTGGTGGATCTGCAGCATTGTGAAGGAGAACCATTCTACAGATGAGAAAACTGAGACTCAGGGAGATGATGTAATGTGCCCAAGTGGCAAGCTGGCATTCGAACATAGTGCAGCACTCTTTAGCATGTATATTGACCATTCTTGGGACTACAGTGTCTTTTAGTTGGGTGAAAACACTACAAATGCGTGATCTTATAGCAATCTGTTTTAAATCCTCACTTTGTGCATTATTCACAATGCATATAGGTGCTTACAGGAAGCTTACTACCCTCTCTCCCCTACCCTTCTCCCATCACTTATCCAAACTTGAAGTTTAGTGTCACCCTTGGCTCCTTTCCTCTCCTTAATCCCCGTTGTCAATTTCTGTTGTTGATTCTACCTCCAGAGCAGATTCGTCCACCTTCTCCTTCCCCTCTTTTTAACTTACTTCCTAACTAGGCTCCCTGGCCCAGGATTTCTTCATCTACACTGTCCTCTGCCCAACAGCCAGAAAGCTAGGAGCATGTTCCTTGCTGAGTCAATAGTCATTTTGCATACTGGCATAGCAGTTTAACAAAACATTTTTCCATACATTACACTTCAAGGAACTCTGATAAATATGTATCACTGCCTCAGTTTTATAGATGGAATAACTGAAGCCTAAAGGGTTTAACTGAATTACTAGTCCTGTCACAGTGGCCTGGTAAATAATAGAATCATTTTTTTCCTCTAAACCTTTATGAACAATCAGTTTCTATAGTCTGAACTCTTACCGTAGCCTTCAAGTTCCTTAAGTAGCTCCAAGTTATGGAAGTTATGGTTCTTATTTTCTGGTATTTTCTCAGTAATACTATGCACTTGAGGAATTACACAGGGAGTTAGCTGCTCTTGAGCCTCTGAATATGCTTCTGGTGTTTCTTCTGCCTTCTTCAGTAGGCAAACTTGTATTCACTGCCCAAGACCTAGATCGTGCCTTCTCCACCATGCAGGCCTTCTTGATTTCTCCCTTGAAAATGTGACCCCATTTATGCAATCAATGCCTCAGGCAAGCAGTGCTCTCCATTCTTGTGAGGTCTCTCTGGAGTGAGACCCTTTTCCCTGGAGTGTTTTTTCCTTCTTATTCACTTCCTATCAGGATGCCTCCCATCCACTTTGGCTAACGCTATGCCTCATATCTCAAGAGAATGTTCTAACAGGAGTCCTATTTTATCTCTCTCATTATCACCTTAAGTCTTGACCCTTAGTTGGAAATTCTTTGTTGAGTAAATGGCTATATGTAATAAACTCAAGCGTGTCCTTCTTTCATGAGGCCTATTTGGAGGGCTCAGTGTGAGCCTGCGCCCCTTGCAGCCCTCCACCCCCCAGGTTTCATGTAACAGCTCTCTTAGAGTGAATATATATATCCCTGTCTCTCTTCTTCTGGAATCCAAGCTCCTGGTGGCCAGTTCAAAGTCTTTTTCATTTTTATGCTTCCCACAGCACTTACCATAGGGCTGCACATAGGATAGGCTGAATAAATGCTTGTTAAATAAATTTAATAAGGGCTTTTCTCTCTTTTTTTAAACTTTCTTTTAAATTTTTGTTTACTCATATTTATTTATTTTATAAAGGCTTTTTGTTCTTTTCCTCCAAAGCAAATTTCTACTATTGAAACAGAAATCTTGCTTCTGAAATAAAACAAAACTACTCTTAACACTGTATCTGATTTTTAAACAGTCCATATTTGAAAATACCAGGGTGTGTTTATGTGTGCAGATTGATAATGCAATGCAATTTCTAGCTTAACAATCATTGCTGTTATTGTATTCCATCACATTAATCATGGAAACATATTACTGTAATTTAATTTGGAATTAAAAAAATGACCTGTGAGTCAGTATGTAGCAAATATCACAGTAAAACTAGTCACTCGAACTTTTTGGTTTCCCAGTGTGTATAAAAATTATGTCTACACTGTGCTCTAGTTTACTAAGTATGCAATAGCATTATGTGTAAAATATCAATGTACGTACCTTAATTAAAAATACTTTTGTTGCTGAAAATTGCTGACATAGAGACAAGATGTGAGCATGTGCTGTTGGAAAAATGTGCTGATAGACTTGCTCAACGCAGGGCTGCCACAAACCTTCAATTTGTAAAACACACAGTATCTGCAAAGCACAGTAAAGTAAGTGCAATAAAATGAGGTATCCCTATATTACTTATTAGGTTGTGAAGACTGAATGAGTTTGTGGTGTCACTAAAGTGATTGCACTTGATAAATTCTCAGTAAATATTCACTAGGATGCTGTTATGAGAAACACTGACACTTTATTGAGTTCATGTGCTCTACACATGTGCTGGAAAATGAGAACATTTCCCTTTAATTTCTGACATGCCTGGGTGATGACATCTATAACCAGGGTAATTTTTCATGTCAGCCAGCTTATTGGGGATGCCTGTGGACAAAGCTCTTAAATTTTAAGATATTATTCTATTTAATTTAGTAATAAGACATAGAACATTTAATTATACAAAATAGGTGGTTATGGTTAATGGATTAGTTGTATGTTTTTAGTTGGAAATAACTGACACTGTCCAAGTTTGGCTTGAACAGTAAGAGAGTTTATCATCTCACAGAACAAAAAGTTCAGAAGTAGGTCAAGCTACACTTTTTACTTTCTATTTCCTAGTTTCTTCACTTTCAATGTCTGCTTGTCCAAAGGCTTTGCTTCTGGTGTCAAAATGGCCATCAGTGTGCAAACCAGGGCTTCATGCTTCCCCATTCATAGTGGGAGAGAGAGGAAAGCAGGGAAGGACAGAGAGAAGGAAAGAAGGGAGTAGAAAAGAGAGTAAGAGAGATATCTCCCCTTAAGATGGACTTCAAGTCCCTTCCTTCAGTTAGATGGAACCAACTTGGGTGAAGTGCATAACTTTTAGACCTAGAGTTGCCAAAGAAATGCCATGAATTTATTGATTTAAACTAGGTAAGACCCCTCTCTAGACTTTGGGGGTAAATGAATCAGATCAGGACTCTATTAGGAAAGAGGAGGGTGGGGAGGCTGAGGGAGTATGAGGAGGTAACCAGCAATAACCAACAATGCCCACTATAGGTAAGAATTTAAATTTTAACTTTTTGTCTGATTTATACCACAGGGATTTAAATCAGTCTTCTATTATAGCACCTTTAATTTGTATGAATAAAATTGAACCTCTTAGAATTGTGATTTTTTTTTTTTCGGTGCCTCATTTTCTCATGTAGGAATAGTACAACTTACCTTTCAGGATTTTGAACTGATTTTTTAAAAAAAATCTATGTATGACCCATTGCCTGGCACAAAATATAGGCTTGCTTTGAGTAGTTGCTATTGTTGTTGCCATTGCATTTTCTAGGTCATAATTTCCTAATTTTGTCTTTCTTTCATTATAACTGGCTTCCTGAACAAAAATACCTTTTTGCAGTTGTGTTTCAGGTTCCCAGGCCAGTAAGATTTGCTGACCAGAACTTTGTAATTTCTGTTTCACTGATCCCCTCCTTTTTGAGTTGTTTTTCAGAAATGGTGGACCCTCCTTGCAGTAAGGAGGTAATCACAAGGCTTTACACTACCTGATTATTCAGAGAAGTCAAGTTAAGTGGCATTCCACCACAAATCTTGCCCAAGAACCCACACGCTGAGCAACCTACGCCCCACAGCCTATATGTGCAAGACGGTATTACTCACTAGCTTATTGTACCACCAAAATCTCTGCCCTGGGAGGGGCTTATCTGCCATTTTTTTGGTCATGTGATTTCTGTACCAGAAATGATTTCTCACTGCACTTGCATTCCTTGCACTCCACCCCAAACATGTAATGATGCTCACTTCATGCATTATTCGTTTCACCTCTAGAAAAGCCCTGGACCCCGTAGGTTGAGGAGGCAGATTTGAGGTAGTCCTTCCACCTCCTGGTTGACATCTTCTGCCACAAATCACCTTTCTTCCTTGACAATCCTCACTGTCTCAGTAATTGGCTTTTTGTATGGAAGAAACACAGGGAACCTCACTTGTGGGTTCATTAACATCATCAATACTCTAATTTTCTATTTCCAAACTCTTACATTATAAATTCACACAGGTGCCTTATAATCTCATCCAAGAAATAACTCCTGAAGGTTTTTTTTTAACATAACAGTTTGCATTTTATGAACTATATGACCATGCAATCTCACATGGTCCTTGCAGAAATGCTGTGATGTTACATTATTTTTGCTATTTACCAGATCTCTTTACCTGCCTGTTTCTCTAAAATGTGAGCTTCATGAGGAAAGAGACTATGTCTGTTTTGTTCACTGTTGTATGCTTAGTATCCAAAGATTATGCCATACAAGGTAGACCAGTAGATGCTCTACCAACTGGTAATTGAAAGAAGGAAGAGAAGGAAGGAGGTAGGAGTTAAATGTAACCTACCAGAGCTTAAAGGACTCTCTTAATTGGTAATGTTGTGCTTAAGGTATAAAGCCACTTTTTAGTGGGCCTCTGCAACTGCATACCCTGCCCCACTCTCTACTTTGTCGCTGCTTTCTTCACTCTCCAGTCTCCCGGCTCCAGCTGCAAAGGCATATGCAGTCCCCCAGGGTATTCCTTCCTCTTCACTCCCCAGTCCCTTTGCATATGCATATGTTTTTGCCCATAACTGCATAACTCCTTGCTCTGCATGCTCTTCCTTCTGTCGCCTCCCTACACCTGAGCATTATCTTATATCCTTAGTTTACTCTGTTTAGATTCTTCGTATTCCAGTTCAAACATTTCCTCTGCGAAGACTTACTTAATGCCCTGGGTTAAATCACATTCCCTTTACACATCCCTGCGATATAAGGATTCTGTTCTCAACTGTGTTTAAATACAGTCAGCTCATTCTATTTGTGTGTTCCGTGTCCTTAGATTTAACCAACCACGGATCAAAAATACTTGAAAAAATTTTTTAAAAGTGAAAAATAATACAACAAAAAAATAATGCGAATAAAAAAACAATATTTTATAATACCTATGTATGTAGCGTTTACTTTGTATTAGATACTGTAAGTAATCCAGAGGTGACTGAAAACATATGGAAAGATGTGTATAGGTTGTATGTAAAAACCACACCATTTTATATGAGACTTGAGCATTGTTGGAATTTGGTATGGGGGGGATAGATCCTGAAATCAATCTCCCGCAGATACTGAGGGATGACTGTACAGTGACTGTGTTTTTGGAATTACTATGAATGCTTTCTTTACTAGAGCTTAAAACAGGGGCAGGTTTTTCTCATCATTGTTTTCCCAATGCCTGGCTAACACCTGGCATATGCTAGTTGCTTAGTAAATATGTGTTGAATGAATGCCAGAAAATATTGTCTTGTCAGCCTACTTTCATGGTTTTTTTTCACTAAATTCACTCATAGTTTACAGAATGTTTATATTAGGCACTGACTTTTTCAAGCATCTTTTCTCATCATAACCTACATATTAAACTAGAAAATTGTAAAGTCTTCAGGGACAGCTACTGTGTCCTTGGCTCAAATTTTGAATCCTCATTTCCTTCTTTCAAGTTAGGGCTCAGCTTGTAATTCGCCTTCACTCACTCAAAGATAGATTGGGTGTCCCTTGTCTGTGTTGTCCAGCCCCCTGTTAGTGAGGTTAGCACTCATCTATTTTTCTCATCTGGGTCTCCATTGAGCTTAACAGTGGAGACTGAATCTAGTCTTAAGTGTTTTCCCATTGCTTAGAACAGTGCCTAGTAGGTACCCGAGATACCTTTTCAAATGAATAAATTAATGAATGTCTTATACTTGTGTGATATTCCCTAGATATCTAAATCATTCCTGGAAAAACATTAAGTAAACAGTTGTAATTTAATTCAGTGTCTTCAGCATAGTATGTGTACCCTTCAAGGACTGCTCAAGATTATTTCCTTTTTTAATGCTCTTACAACTGGGGTGTAGATTGGACACTTCATGTAAATGCTTGGCTGAGGAGGAAAATAGGGGCAGAAATCCAGCATGCCTTCATTATGTTACACCTGCCCTGAGAGAGTACCTATAATTTTTTTTTTCTCCTCAGAGATGCAATGTGTAATAGCTTGGTCCTAGTTGTTGGAAGAAAATGTTAGAATTTTATACTTAAGTTTCATTTCAATTTTCTCTGAACTTTGAAAGAAATCTCTACTTTTATTTATATTTTAAATACATATAGCATATTGGTAAGGTAATATTGATTTATAAATAATACATGACTAAGTTACAGTTGGTAAAGGATTATGCTCAAAAATATTTTACTAATGTAGTAATATTTGAGCAATGCAGTTATGGAGAATTTTGATTTAATTTATGATTCCAGTGCCATGGTAGTTTCCAAAAATAATTTGCATCTTTGGCTTGATGTCATTTTCGGATGCCTTAAGAAGGGGATGAATGAACTTAGAGGTCTTTGGGACATCTTGCAGGTCCCATTCACCACTGTGTGTGTATGCAGCTATGTGCATGTGTGAATCATGTGTGTATCAGTTGTTCCTGTGCATGTGATGAAGAGGAGAATGGATCAACCGTGGCTAAAGTTTGTCTTCAGGTATGGTTCAAATCCATTCCAATGCAGTCCTTTTTAGGGAAGGCAGATACACTCATTTCAAAATTCGTTAGCCAATTCCCCTTTCAGATGAGTAGTTTATGAAGAACCTTCTTTTCTCTATTCATTGACATACTCTAAATCTTTAGATATAAAATAATTACTTCATTTTTTTTTCTCTGCCTCTGGGATATAAAGAATAAGTTGTAGATTTCCAATCACAGAATAGGCACATATGCTTGGAGTCAGAACATCTTAATTGGAATCATAATGCAGCCATTTCCTAGAAGTGTGACTTTGGGGAAAATAATTAACCACTCAGCTTCAGTTTTTTTCTCTGTAAAAGGAAAACAATATATATTAATTCACAGATTTGTTGTAAGAAATAAATGAGAAACATGGCTGGCATGATATCAAGTAGATAGTGTTTATAGAATTTTTTTTTTGAGTTTGAGCTGCAGTTATCTTTTTTTTTTATGTTTATTAGCAGTAATAAAATCACAGCTGTTTGTGTGAAGTCTGATGTGATGGTTGCTTTTTAAAAAAGTTAATTCCTTTTCTATATTAAACCTGGTCAAAATATGATTATTTGGTTAGGTAATTGGGTAATGGACTTACCTCTTTTTTGAGGAAAGACAGCCTCCCAGCCCTTTTTTTTCTGTTTGTTTGTTTGTCTACACCCCAGTCTACTCTAAGCAGCCTTATCATGTGATTGAGTGGCCTTACAATAATAGTGCTTTCATCAGTGCCCTGAGCAATTTTAACTCATGTGGATGACACAGGAACCTAGAGTAAAAACTGATTTTGAATGCGGTATCTGGGAAAGTAACAGATTAAGTGGATTTCTGTAGTTTCCAGAAGCATGAGGCAGAAAAAACCATCCATATAGACAGAATTACATTAGTTGAAATGGTTAAATGGTTAAAAGGTGTGTTCATTGACTAATAAAAAGTTCATATTGCAGCAGTGGATTAAGGAGAGTCTATTCAAAGCTATTTTAAAGGCTCTGAGATGCCAGGCTAAGGACTTCATTTGGACTTTGTTTGATAGGCAAGGGTGATCTGATTAAGATAATGCTCTGGGAAGATTATGAGTGTGAATCAAAAGAAAGAGACTTGACAAAATAATACCATAGTCCAAAAATAATACCATAGTCCAAAGTCATAGCTTAGGGTGAAACTGTTAGAAAAAGAGAGGAAGGACATTTAAAGAGATATTTACAATGAATTTACATAGCTGTTGTATAGTATGTTGTATAGTAACCTAGGTAGGATGACATAGAATCATGAAAGCAAAAGCATTGCTGCTTTTTTAGGGTTTGGAATCACTTCTTATTAATAGCTTTATTCCTGACATTGTTTTCCCTATTCTGTTATTTGAAGAACTAGAGGCATAGATGTATTAATGTAACCTATAGTTTTTCATATTAGAATAGAAAGATAATATACTTCCAAGGCTGGAAAGAGCTTAAAAACTTACGTGGAGAAACAGGTATCAGAGGCATTATGTAACTTGCCAAGGTGGCCCAGCTCATGAGGGAGGAGCCTTCACTGTGGCTCAGGGTCTGGCTCCCTGTGTAAAGGTCCTCCTAGGACTCTATGCTGCCTAGTCTCCACCTGCTCCAGGGACACCGATCCTTTTCCTCTTTCTTACCATTTCATGGTGCTTGCCTTTGTCATTAAAGACTTCTTTCTGAAATTCGCAGAACTGTGTATGATACTTACCATTTTGTTTGTTTTTATCTTTAGAAACTATCCATATGTTAAGGGTGCTATGCTGGGCTCTGTATAAAGCCAGGTAAATATACAAAGGCCTTAAGCTCCACTGTGTCTCATGTTTCATACAATTAAATTTATATCGTGAAGTCACTGGAGTAAATGTTCAAGTATCAGTTTTTCTCTGTAAATTCACAAGTTGCATTTCGAGAGTTTTTAGTTTTTTTGTGTATTGTTTTTAATTTTGGCTAATAGTTTGGGCCCTCAGAAAAGAGGTTGAACAAATTCATATTCTGTTTGCCTGACTCTTTTGCAAGAAACTATATATGGATTTTTAATTTATACACGTATGATTCTTTTAAGAAGAAGCTATTATGTACTTTAGTTTATGGATGAAAAAGTTGAAAATTGACCAGGCTAGCTAATGAAAGGTAGAGAGCCATGGTAGAGAGTTGTGTCTTCTCGGGTCCATAAAATAAGCTATCTCTCATATTAAGACGTGACATCATAGTAGCAACAATGAAAAACTGTAAGGGATTTGGAGGAAAACAAGGAGGATATTAAAAGGTCTGAATGGTGTATCTTACGAAAATCGGTTGAAGAAACCTGAAATGTTTAAAGAAAGATATAACTAAAGGGCTATTTAATCAAATTTTTTAAAACACCTAAGGTGTTATATTTTCGAGGGAGAATCAAAGGCTAGATAGCTCAAAAAGACCACAGAAATTTGACGTTGGAAGTGATTTTGCCTTACAAGACCCATGTAAAGGCTTTGGGGCCAGGTATCTGACACTGCTTCGCCGTCGGAAGATTGCACAAGAACTCTGTCTTAAAGGGTTCTAATTTTAATTTTCTGCCATAGAATTACAGTTAATAATTAATCTGATACAAACTAACAATATATAACAGATTAACTGGAGTTTCTCTGCTTAAAACAAGGATGGTGAAAAGCCCCTCTAATCTTGAAAGCTTCCCAAGGCCCTTTCCAAAACAGTGTGTGTGCAATAATCTTAATTGGAAAACCTCTGTGGTAAAGGATTTCCACTTTCTATTTCTGTAGAAAGAGACTAATTTAACTTTAATTTGAGCAAGGTCAATTTGTGCAATCAATTTTTGATTTGCCTATGACTTTTGGGGGAAATCCCCACTAAGTTTTTACTTGGGCAGAAGACCATCAGCTGTCTTAATAGCCGGTCAATCCAACTTAACTCCTTTATTGCCACTTCAATCCAGTCCCTGCCCCACCCCCCTGAAAGTTATGCAATATGTCTGAAAAGCAGTTTAACCCAATAAGGTGAAATAAAACAAACTTTCATATTATTTTAAGGAGGTATCTTTAAAGATCCTTTCTATGCACGGAGATTTTTTTCTTCTAAAAATCTAAAATCTGTGCTCAGTGGAGAAGGCACAATTATAAGGATATCTACTTAAACTTATAGGCTTGATTTTTCTTAACTGACTACTTTTGAAAATAAAATAAAGGAACAAAGGAAGGACAGATATTAAATAAAGTGTTACCAGTTACATTCTCAGATTATCCTGTACCTTGCCACAAAATGCCCTAGAGGAGACTTTTCCCACTTCATCTGTATCATGGTCTGTGTTATACATGAAATCTGTTCAATCTAAGAAAATGTCTGAGAGGCAGAGCTATGTTCAGATAAATTTTCTACCAATTGTTGTTTGCTGACCTTTTAAATACTGTAGATATTCTAAAAATAGTAACAAACCAAACAGATGACCATTAATTACTCTTTTTGTCATGCATATGAGAATAAACTGGTTAAACAGTTCTTATTCTCTCTGAATACAGAAATATTAATTAACTTATTGCTTATTTTATTATTCTTCCTACTTATAATAATATCAAATGTTGAATAAAAGGTTGTGGAGAGCAGAATGTTGTATTAAACAAAGAGAATAAAACCAAAAATAAACCAATGATCTGAACTGGAAACAGGTTTTTAAAAATGTGATTTTTCAGTTGTACAAAATTACCATGGCATTACCTTTCTTTTTGTGTCTGCTGGTGATTTTATTTAGTAGTTTTAGAAAATGTGTCCATTGCTGTGTTTGAAAATTCTAATTAGGACGATTGGTATAGAAGTTTACAAGTACAAGGGATATTTGTAGAGAACCTGTAAGACTGACAAGTGATTGACAGGTAAACAACCCCACTGTGCCCTCATATTCCATTCTGTGATGCCAGACTATAGACACTACATAAGCCTCAGGAAGTAAACACCTTCTAATTTTTATCAAATGCTTTGCTTCATGGATGCAAACAATATTGTGCAAAAGTTGACCAAATGTGCCACTGTCTTTTATACCGCAATACCACCCTGTGTCAGGGTGATGGAATATCTGTGAAAAGAACAAATGGGAACTTTCCTTTAATGTTTTTAACTGAATTTAAATGCTGAAGAGATGAGCAAAGTACAGATTTCATCAAATAGAGTGAAACCATCTAAAAGTGAATGAAAGGGATAATATTTCTATCTTGAAATGTTGTGTTTATGGCTTCCCAGTGCCAGTGTGAAATTGCCCTTTCTTCCCTGCTAATAATGCAAAGGTTGACAGCTCAGAATGTACACACACATTATGTTATGTGCAATCAGAAGTTCTTGAGATTGTCCTTGAACCTGGTTTACCGCTAATATGTCTTGATTTTCAAAATGCCATATTTTTTTTTTCTCTTTCAGACCTAGGCTTTCTTTTCCTACTTCTTAAGAAATTTTCTTAATTCATATACATTTCCTACTGTACCTCTTTGTCTTCATTTACTTTTTAAAATATCTTTATGACAGTCTACTTTAATAAAATCCTTCCAAATAGTTAATAAAGATAGATGAGTGCTGTCATAAATAATGACTCTATGCAAATGATTTATATGTTTAGTAATAAATTAAAAATTAAGGGGTTTACCTGATGTGAAACTTTGTTTTTTCAATCTTGAAATTTGGAAGAAAGATTTCTGTTTGTAACTATTTTATGTATCTAAGAGGTTCTGGTGATTGCCTTGGAGTCTGGAGGCAAAATGTTCTTAGTGATATTTTTTCCCTCTTCAACTTAAATGCTAAGAACTTGGATGTTTTGAATGAGCTATTTGCCAGCAGATGACGAGTCATTCCAGATAAATGGGAAACCAAGTACAGTAAAATCAGTGTTTGCTAACTAGCAAAATCTGGAAAATCACATTTTTGAGATTCCCTAGGCAAAATTGTCAATCTGATAAATGTCAATAGGCTAACTGAAATAGGGTTGGGTGACTATGGCAGAATTAGAGCAAGGTTGTTAGAGATGCATTCCATGTTCTTGTTGCTAAACTAAAAAAAAAAAAAATCTCATAGGGTTTTTACAAACAAGAATGATATACCTGTGTAAATCATGGCATTTTCATTCCTTTGCCGGACTATGAAGGAAAAGTGTGAGGTAGAAAAAAGGAGGTCAACACGAATTAACTCTGTGTTAACTGTAACTGATATCCTGTCTTCATAATGTATCTCATAACAAAAACTTTATGTCAGTGTATTCCAAACGTTTGCAAGTTATTTAGAACTTGGAACATGTTTTCCCATAGAAACAATGTTGTAAATATTGGTTCAGTTCCCAAGCCAGTGCACACAGCCTATTTAATCCATATGTATCTAAGAGACAGTACCAATGTTTGCTTGAGAACTGGGTCCTAAAGGCATGTGTACAGAAAAGGGCACAGTGATGGGTGTTTATGGAAACGAAATGGTCATGTAGGAATTTTCAGAAGAAACTGAATTAGGTGTCTGTCTCTTCCTTTTGTGCTTCTTATTCAGAGGTCACAGAGTCCTCTTGTGGACCTCTTGGGAGGAGGACCCACAAGTTGCCTTCTAACCTGCTCTTTAAAGGGAAAGCAACTTCTTCCAAGAGATTCCTGTAAGTTGGGTAATTTTGACCCCTTTATTTCTCTGGGATCATTGATAAGACTTATTAACCTCAATATTTTAAATGGCAAAATTTTAAGAAAAGTAACAAGGCATATTTAAGCAATATATATGAAGTACGAAAAAAGACAGGGTATGTCAGAAACATCTTTGTATGTTGCTGGAGCTTTAAGAAAGTCTTGGGGTTTAGTTTTGATTTTTAATTTTTTTTCTGTCTTCATAATGCCTTATTGCGATAGAAGCTTTGTGGTTTTTCAAAGAATTCCTCATAGTGATTGTGGCAGAGCCTTTGCTGAGGTGAGGCAATATAAGGGAGGTTGATATAATAGTAAGCTCTTTGTTTGCGTATTGGATTTAATTTATTGCATAATTTTTTAATAACTGCAAATTTGCCATTATTCAATTTGACATTTATCTCAGTAACTGCATTACTTTTCTGCAGTGTGTTCTTCTCACTATTATATATACACAAGCAAGTAGGGATTGTATATTTTCTTGGTCTGTATTAATCCCCCCTTTTGCCACATCAGTTGTTCTCAGACTTGCTAGGACAAGCAGGTTAAAGACAACCCACCCAGTGGGTGAATCATAAGGTAGCTGTTTCTTAAGAGACATAAAGTTGTGCATTGCTTCAGCAATAAGAATATAAAGACTTTTTAAAAAGTTTTTTAAAACATTTATATATCAACAAGTATAAAAACAAATTTTATTCACAGAATGTTATTTCAAATCACATTTTTATTGGAAGACTAACTATTTTACTTTCTTGACGCTTGGTTCAGAGGATGATGTGTTTTTTCAAGGAGGAAAGAAGTCAACGGCATTCGTGATATTGTGCACTTCATTTGAATATTTTATCTACTTCACTAAATTGAAAATTAATGCCTATTTTTTCTTCACCATATGATGATTTTCATCTAGAAAATATGGCTAAATTTAGATTTTCAATGCAGCTGTAAGTCTTTCATTTTGTTTACATTGTTCGTTTTGCATTTTTTTTTTTTTTTTTTTTTTTGAAGATCTGTGATGTGATGTGATGGACAGAAATGTGAACTTTTCAGGCCCAATAGGGGGAGCCAATTCCATATTCTATTGAGGTTTCCTGGTATATATTGCAGGTGCCTATTTGTCAAAGTCAAAATACTTTCTTTGCCTTTGCTGTCTACAGGGCTGCATAACAGACATTTTTCCTTAAAAATGATGTATTATTTTATGATAATTATCTTTTACTCATTAATACTACATTTATTAATCTATTATGACCATGCCTTGGAAACTCTGAAATAGGGTCATTGTTTTCAAATGTATGATATTTTTATTGGACATAAAGATAATCTTGTAAATATAACCTTTTCACAATAAAATCAATATAGAAATTATAGAACATTTTATTGTTCTTAGAAATCCTTTAGATATAGTATGTTATGATTAGGTTAATAAAGATGGGAACATCTCTGTTCAGCTTTTTAAACTAATCAAATTTATAAAATAATTAAAATCACATGACTCTATTATATGTTTTTTTTAAACATGTCATACTTTTAAAAAAATAGAGATCCTAGCCTAAGTTCAAGGTCTACCACGGTGAATCATTTAGGTCAGTATTGAATTTCCATAATTGTTTGGCTTTGTCTTTTATTCCAAGTAATAAAGAAAGAGAAATATTTTTTCACTTATTTAATAGTGTAGGGTAGCTTTTATCATAAGACATGCTCAGATTATAAATGTTTTCAATCTGATATTCACATTCATCTTGACAAGGGACATGGAATTATATTAATATTTTGCATGGGAATTCATTTGTTCTCATGGTTTAAATGCATACAATTTAGCAATTTCTATGTAGTTGCCATTTTATAAAACTTAATTCCCTAGCTAGCTACGTATTTATATATGCTAGGTTATAACATATGATGACTGCATTTGAGTTGTCTCACACATGCAGATGTGTACAGACATACACAAATACACATCCTCTTTATTTCCTGTGTATACAGTGACTAGCATGATAATGGACATATATTATGTGTTACATAAGTAATTAATGACATTACTTATTTTAAATTTCAAGAGAAATAAATCTCTAGCTTATTGTTTGATTCTAGCAGAGGGGTAAATATATATATTTTCCTCCCTGTGGAACTCTTCCTGTTTTTTTTTCTTTCTTTTAACTGCTGCTAGAGCATCATTGGAATATGATTATGCTACCAGGATCCTAAAATGCAATAGCATTTAGTCAATTTTCAGTTTTACTTTGAAAAATAATTAAATTTGCTATATATGATTTTCGAATTCAAAGATTAATCCTCATTAGTCTTTATGTTACCTTAACATATAGTAGAGTTTTTGCCATATGGTAGATACTTCATGTGAAAGTTTAATGAATAAATGAATGAATGAGTAGGTGAATTTTTACTGACTGTGGGAAATCAAACGAGGTATGGAAGAGCTTTAAAAATTGTAGTTATTTTAAATTGTAAATTTGAATAATGATAGCACTACATTCTTATAATTCAGAATTCTGGTTATTTTGGATACAGCTTTATTTTTATGTTAAGAAAGAGACAAGCATATTATTGCCTATTTGAAAATTTCCTTATGAAAAAGTCTCTTTAATTATTTATTTATATTTTTAAAATTGTGTATATTTATGATGTGCAACATGCTATTTTGAAATATGTATATATTTCAGAATGGCTTAATTGAGCTAATTAGCATGTGTGTTACTTCACATACTGCCTTAGCAATTTTCTTTTTTTTGTCATAATGTATTCTGCAGTTTATTTATTAAGTAGATTTGGGGGTATGGGTGCAGTTTTGTTACATGTGTATATTACGTAGTGGTGGAGTCTGGACTTTTTGTGTAACCATCACCTATTACCCCCATTAGGTAATTTACCCATTAAAAAATTTACCAATAAAAATTTTTTTTACCAATTTTTTACCAAGTTTTTTTACCAAATTTTTTATTTACCAGTAGGTAATAGGTAATTTTTCATCCCTCATCCTCCTTCCACCCTCCCATCTTTCTGAATCTCCATTGTCTACTATTCCACGCTCTATAGCCACGTGTAGGAGAATGCCTCTTTTTGCAGTGCTACAGTGAATCATGCTATAGGAATGGCCAAATAGACCCATGTCTGCTAAGGTTAGATCCCTGTTATACCCAATTACCCTTTTGTTCTTCTTGCCTCAAAATATCATTTTGCCCCAATGGCCAGGCGTTAATGGGGCATGCTAACTCTAGTGTATGTACTATTATGGAACACGTAATATTAGTGTCAGACTTCCTGTTTTTAATTGAAAAGCTACATAGTTAAAGTATCATGTCATGAATTCTAATTCACTAGAAGAGCTAAGGAAGAAAAGTCTATTGAAAGCTTTCCTAAGTATATTTCTTTTAAATTGGTGAGTATTTTGATTAATGGGATATTAGGGGATGATGCGTTTTCATTTATAAATAAAAATTGAGATTTAAAAAATAATTGTTAAAAAAGGCCATTTTAGAACAATCCTATCCCTCCTGAGAAAAGTTGTCTTGACAACAGTACCATTTATAATTAGAAATGATGAATATTTTATTTCTCCAAGGAAAATTCTCCCTAAGTATGCTAGACAGTGATCGGGCTAAATGTTCATCCGGCTCAATCATTTTCTGGTGCAAAAATACACTTGACTTTTTGGCTCAATAATAATCAAGACTTACATTTTAGTTTATAAAGAAAGTATTTTCATATACATTTATTACTAGTATTCTGTGAGATAAGAAAAGGAGATATTATTGACCTCATTTTACAGAAATAGTACATATCTAATAAGTGGCAAAAATAGAACTAAAGAAATGAAGATTAGTTTTTTCTTTGCATCATTTTGCCAAAGGGTGCAGAAACATTTGACACATTTCATAGTTATGCTTTTGCTCATGTTGTAATCTATTTTTTCATGTCTTTAAATTTGTATTTTTTCAATTTGTAATGTTTTATTCTCTTTATCTGTGAAGAATTGGCTAAAATTAAAATATACAATACAAATTTTAGACTTTTTGAGTGTTTATGAAAGTAAAACCATTTAAGTAAATGACTATTCAAATTAAAAGGCAAGATTCAGGATTCATTTTGTGTAATCATTATAAGTCAACAAACATTCATCCAGTGTCTGCTATGTGCCTGGGGGTGTTCAAGATAAATAAAACACTATTTCTATGGGAGGGATAGGAGGACACATCTATAAAGCATTGACAGCTTTCAGAGTATTGACGTTGAAATTGCTGTATGATATCAGAGGATAGAACATTCACTTTAAGTTAAAGAGTTCATGAGGGCTGCCGAAGGAGGTGGCACTTGAGGTGCATCTTGAAAAAGCAGATGTATTCGAGGAGGGAAGTTAAAGTGAGGGTGTAACATCTGTTAGAGAAAATGACATGTGCAATCCAATGTGGTCAAAGAGCAAGAGGGGAGAGCAAGTGATTGGGAGATGAAATGGAATGTTAATTGGGGTCTGACAGTAGAAGGCCTTAAATATTATATTTTTGAAAACCTTAATGATTGTATTTTCATGGTGATTTTAAAGTTAAAAGTAGTGTTATATGGAATACTTTAGTTTCATATGCAGTGAGATTTATGTTAACACAGGTACACTGTTTGGATTCCATTCATAAGAGGGTAGAATTTATTTATTTAATTTCAAAATATTAAGGGGTAAAATGTTTTCGTTACATGAATACCTTGTATAATACTTAAGTTGGGGCTTTTAGTGTGCCCATCACCAGAATAGCAATCGTTGTACCTGATAGGTAAGGTTTTGCCCATTACTCCCCTCTCACCCTCCCCCATTCTTGGTTTCCAATGTCCTTTACATCTCTTTGTGCTGTGCCCATGTGTGTCAATCCTTTCACTCCAAATTATTAGTGAATATATGCGGTGCTTGTTTTTCCATTCCAGAGATATTTCACTTAGGATAATGGTCTCCAGTTCCATCCAAGTTGCTGCAAAAGACATTTTTCATTCCTTTTTTATAGCTGTGTAGTACTCCATGGTATATATTAATATATATACCACATTATCCACTCATGAATTGGTGGGCACTAAGGTTGATTCCACATCTTTGCAATTGTGAAGTGTGCTGTAATAAACATTCGAGTGCAGATGTCTTTTTGGGAAAAAAAAAAAAAGACTTCTTTTCCTTTCAGTAGGTACCCAGTAGTGAGACTGCTGGATCCAATGGTAAGTCAACATTTAATTATTAGAGGACTCTCCATACTGTTTTCCATAAAGGTTGTGCTAATTTGCAGTCCTATCAACAGTGTATAAGTATTTCTTTCTCTCTGCATCCACTCTGGCATCTGTTGTTTTTGAACTTTTTAGTAATGGCCATTCTGACAGGGGTAAGGTGGTATTTTGTTGTGGTTTTGATTCTCATTTCCCTGATGAGTAGTGATGTTGACAAATTTTTCATATGTTTGTTGGCCATTTGTCTATCTTCTTTTGAAAAACTTCTGTTCATGTCTTTTGTCCACTTTTTCATGGGATTGTTTTTTTTTTTTTTTTCTTGCTGATTTGAGTTCTTTGTAGATTCTGGATATTCACCCTTCATTGGATGTATACTGTGGGAATATTTTCCCCCATTCTTTAGGTTGTCTATTTATTCTATTGATTATTTTCTTTGCTGTGCAGAAGCTTTATAAGTTACATAAGTCCCATTTATTTATTTTTGTTATTGCTATAGTTGCCTTTGGGGTCTTAGTCACAAATTCTTTGCTAGGCTGATGTCTAGAAGAATTTTTCCTATGTTTTCTCCTTGAAATTTTATGATTTCATGCCTGACATTTAAGTCTTTTATCCATCTTAAATTAGTTTTTATATATGGTGAGAGATAGGGGTCCTTTTTCATTCTTCTGAATGTGGCTATCCAGTTTTCCCAGCACCATTTATTGTGTAGAGCTTTCTTTCCCTAATGTATGTTGTTGTCCACTTTATTGAAGATCAGTTGGTTGTAGATAGATGGGTTTATTTCTGAGTTCTCTATTTTGTTCCATTGGTCTGTGTCTCTGCTTTTTTTATACCAGTACCATGCTGTTTTGGTTACTGTAGCCTTGTAGTATAATTTGAAGTCAGGTAACATGATGCCTCTAGATGTGTTATTTTTGCTAAAGATTGCTTTGGGTAGAATTTAACTTAGGATTTCTAGTGGTTGGCTTTAGAGTGCCACTGTCAGTGCCCTTGGAAGTCAGCCATTTTGCTGATTAGGAGGCATTAAAACAGAATTGAATTGAAGTGTAATGGCTGTTTATATTTACATTTCATTTATTCACTTTCTTCATTGACTGGACAGGAATTTATTAGCTTCCATTTGTCATGAGAGCATGTTTTATCTTGGAGAAATTCTGATATGTAATTACAAAAGTGATATTTTTATTTTGAAGATAATTTATGCAAGAGAGTAAATTTCATAGAAATTAAAGAAAGGTGACTCTTCCCCCTTTTCATTCTTTTCTTCCTTTGTATTAAGCTCTGTACAACTTAGAAAATACCAAATTGTATGATTGTGAACATGGTGTCCTCAAGGAGCCCACAATCCAGCAAATGATTGAACACTCACAATAGTGAAACAACATCAATACCATGTCAGAGGGTGCTCTGTAGGCAGATGTGTTTAAATTGTTCTTTCTGTCTTTGTGGGTGTCTTACAGAAAAGTACTTGAGTGTGGGTCACAAAAGAAAATTATATGCACTGGGCACAGAGGACTAGGGAAGAGTATTTCAGCGAGTTAGAATGACAGGAATAAAAGACACAGCTCAACAAAGGAGATTGAATGGCAAGTTGAGAGGAAGTGATAGGAGATGAACATGGAAAAGCTGGCTAAGGCACCATAAATGAGGTGATACAGAGTTTGGATCTCGCCATTAGACTGGAGAAAGCATGGAAAATGTTTAAACAGTGTTGTGACATGTTGAATTCTATAAAACAAAAAATAATTACAATTCTGAGAATGAGTTTAAAGAACTGTTGGCTTATATTGTTTTTCCTGCAGGGTTTTAGCTATGACAACAGAGGAAGTATTTTGTTCAGTCTCTCATGTCATACACAGTTCCTACTGCTGTGTATTAATGTATCTTCCTCAATACATGTTTATTCATTGAGTGAAAGCCACTGTTTTTCTGCCAATCCTAATTAAACCCAGCTAGATTTTGGACAAAAACAAATGAACAAAAAACTCAAAAACAATGAAAGGAGGAAAGAAAGGAAGCGAATAAGGTGAGAGAGAAGTAAAAATTGAACTAGAAGGTAGTGAATGGATAATACATAATGAGGAACATTTCAAAGTGGAATTCAAAGGTACTTGGTTGTAAACAAAGGAGAGGAATTGTGGTAGACTACTACTGTGGCCCCAGTGAAACATACCTCCCTGTTTTCATGCCCTTGTGTAGTACCTTTCCTTTAATATGAGCTTCGCCATGTGACTTGCATTGGTCATGAGACATTAGCAAATCAGATGCACACAGAGGCTTGATAAATGCTTATGTATTGGGGTTGGTCATTTTGGAATGCATGTGGTTAGAGTGCACCTTCTTGGAAGAGCGGCCATACCGTGAGGAAGCCCTAGAAGTGATAAAAGGAGATCCACATGGAGGATGGTAGAGATCCACAGCTAACACCCAGTGTTTTGTGCTTCCAGCTAGTCTCAACTGTCAGGCCACTTTGCAACTTCCACCCATCCTAGCACCCCAGCTATACCATGTAAAGCATAAAACCTGCCTATTAAAACCACAGAATTTTAAGAGTTAATGACTGGTGGTTGTTATTGGAGGTCATAAAGTTTTTAGGTAGTTTGTTACATAGTAATATGTAACTTCAAAAGGAATCAAGAATGGTTTTATTATATGTGGGCTCAGTTGCTGGATTGTGGCACCTTAATTTATCTAAGATCAAAAAAAGCAAGAGGGGTAGCCCTTCTGCTAATACACTAGACTAGGAACTTCTGAAAGGAGGAATAAATATTTTTACTACATCTTAAGCACATGGCAGGTACTCAAAAGTGTTTGCTAAATGTAGTATTCAAAGCAAGCCATGCTTAGAATGATGATGTACCATTTGGTTACTGCTAGACTTAGAACTGTCAAAGTGGCTTTCTTTTGTATTTTTTTATTTTGGTTATCATAGAACCCTCTGACCTAACATACAGAATGAAAACAGAAGGTATAAACACATACACACCATACAGACACATACACACAAAAAAAGGAAGAAAAAAATGTTGGTTGAACTAGAGCGGGTTAGATCACATCTCATGGGAATAAATTTAACATCTGTATCCCCTGTTAAAACACTTAAATTAATGAACAAATTTCTATAACATAACATAAGCCAGGTTTTTCTTTCCATTAAATTTAAGCTAACTTATATGCCACATACGGGAAATTGCTAATTATACACACAGCTTATATACCTGAATAAGAAAATGTGGGTTACCAATGCAATGAGAGGCAAATGATGTGTTGGAGATTGATTATTACTTCCTGATAAAAAATGTGTAATTAAGCAGTCTTAAATAAGTGATGGTGTCTACATAGGGTTGCTTACGTGTATGTGGGATTTTCAAAGCTGTAAGTTCCTCCTACCAAGCTTTACATAATTCTTACATTGTCATTGCTGTCAAAGTTGAATTTGTCCAACAAGAACATCCCTAGAACTTTGGTCATTCTGGAAGAAAAGGGGAAAAAAGTAAAGTGGTGGAATCAATTGTATCATTGAAAGATAACGGAAGAATTTTTTTTAAGCATCTGAAATTTAAAGCAGCAGGGGGCAGTAGAACATTTTGAGTGTGGAAGAGGGAAATGGGCTGGTCAGTGGAGGAGGACACTGGGATCTCCCAGGAAGTGTGTGTTTTTTTTTTTTAATAAATAAAACTATCTTTGATCATTACTCATATTTTCTGTTTTCACAGTCTTGCAAGCTGGGGATAAATCGTCACATGTAGTCAACGTTAATAATAAACAAAACCCACCCATTTAGGAAAAGAGCTTTTGCTCCTTTCTCAACTACATCAGTAAATAGAATTTGCTTCCAAGTACAATATATAACACTGAATTACGTTAATTCCCGTTTCCTCTTCTGTATAACTTTGTTTCAAAATCCTTAAGAGTAACATAGAAGGACTCAAATTAGGAAGCATGAGGATAATGAACCAGATAACAAATTGAGCATTTATTTTTTCAGTGGATTTCTTTTTCCTTCAATTTGAGGTCTTTATCCCGTGCACTTTTCTCATGCTTTTTATATTTTAGCAAGTCAAACCAAACCAGTTTTTATTTCCAGAGAAATCCTTTGTTCTCCTGCCTCTGTGCCTTTGCTCATACTGTACCTTTTATTCCTTTACTCTATATCCATGGCTCCAAGATACATTCAATTCTTCAAAACTTATTTCAGATTTCAGATTATTGGTGACCACTCTGATATTTCCCCAACCAAAGGCAATTGCATCCTTCCTTGCATTCTTCATAGCAATTATCCATCACTTAATTATAGCACTCAATTTTCTACCTTTTTAAAGAAATCTCATTTAAATAAATTTTATTTTTCTTACATGATTGTCAACTCCTTGAGTGCAGAAATTCAACTCTCTGACTCATATTGCACCTATTAGAGTTTCTTACTCTTATTAGACATGTGGTTAATATTTATCCCATCAATAAATATAATTACTCTTGTTGAATCTTACTAACACCGTATTCAGACATTCAAGAAGTTAGAGGTGAACGGATAAGAAATTAACATCTACTAAGTGATTATGTATGTACCAGGGATTTTAATTTCTTGTGTCAGTTCTCTTTAAATCCTCATGGCAGCTGTTTAAAGTAAGTAGTATTATGTCCATGTAGTTGAGGACATGGATCTCACAGGCTGTAACTTGCCCAAGCTCACAGGGGTAATTTAAGGCCGAACTGGGACTAGAGACCAACCCCCTCTCCTCCACCACCCCCAAAGCTCTCGTTGTTTTCAGTACACGGCAAAGAGTTATTTATTATCCACTGTGCACATTTTGCTTTAGGAACTATTGATTCAACATTGAATAAAATACTATCTTGTCTTTGAAAGGCTCTCAGTCCAACATGGGAGAGATTAAAGTAATTATTCTGATTCTGAGTGATAAGTGCTTTAAAATGTCCTGTGGGTACCAGCCCAGGGATCATTGGCGAGAATTAAGTACCTTTGAATTCCACTTTGAAATGTTCCTCACTCTATATTATCCATTAAGGTACTGGCGAGAGATGCACTTCATGAAGAACTGTAGATCAGACTCAAGAAGTGATGGAGTCTTGAGGGATTAGCATTTCATCATGTGGAGATGTTAGAAAAACTATGGACAGAGTCTAAGGTTAAGAAACTGGATGGTTTAGCCCAAATTACCAATTCTTTGGCTGGGAGTGGACTTGAGAGTTTTGTACATAGTGAGAAGAGAGTGGAAAATGCCATCACTTCGTAGTAGGATCTCTGGAGCACTCCAGATTACCGATAGGCAACCTGATGTGTTAAATCACATGGGAACAGAGGTTTATAGTCTACGGATTAAATATCAAAGAAGTGGTTTATACTGAAACTGTAAGGTCAGACAGGAAAAATAGGAGAGGGAACATAACGGGGTGTAAAAAGCATGGGCTTTGAAGTCAGATAGACAAAGCTTTGAATCCTAGCTCTGACACTCTTTAGCTACGTGAACTTGACCAGTAACCCACCTCCTCTGAGTTTCAGTCCCTGCCTCTGTAAAGTGGGGACGTTAGCTACCTTAAAGTCTCATGGTTGGGATTAGAGAAGGAAACCACCATCTACTAGAGAGTGGGTGTTTAGTAAACATAGGCTTAATTTTTCTACATGTAAATAAACTTATAAAAATGTTGGTAAAGCAATGTTTAGTTTCTAAGACTATGTTTTTATATATTGATATATGAAGTAGTGTCAAGTTTCTAACATATATGCATACATACAAACAGGTAAAATTACCTTTATGTAATTTAATAAAATTCTGATGTTATAAGGGCATAAAAAGTTGAGATGCTTTTTATTTTCTTGCATTTATTAGATTAAAAATTATATTATCACTCTTCATTGAGTCTTATTTTGGGGGGTTTTGAGAATAAGTATAATTTTGTGCCATTCCTAAGATATTTTAGGATTCTTTTGTCAGATGCATCATATTAATAATTATCATGATTAATTCAAAATTATAAATTATGATTCTTCTGGTTTATAAACCAGTTTACTTAGTTTCCAAGTATGGTCAGTTAACAACAGTACTGTAGCTGTTACTGAAATAATGTTTACAGAAAGCTATATTCTAGATATTCTTAAGCTAAACAAGTAAATATTCTTAATATTCTTATTACAGTGAAGTTATTCTCATGTATTTCACAACTTTTTTATTTATTAAAAGATTTTAAGTAAGAACACCAATTATAGCATTGCCTGGGCTAAAACCTATGGATGCTCACATTCCTACTTTCAATCTCTGAGTAAGACTGTGAAACCCCTTCCTGTTTATAGCTGATCTTTCTATTTTCTTTTCTTTATCCTCTCTGTTTCCTTTTTTACAAGGTCCTTTTTCATCAGTTATTTCCATTTCTCCTTTTTTTTAACTTACAACTTTTTATTAGCTCTTTTTCTCTGCCTATAAATATGATTAATATTCTCCTGTCCTCAAAAAAACAACACACAAAAAAGGAAGCAACAAACACAATCTGCTTTACTTGTCAAGACCCTGTTTCTCTGCTCTCTACAGCTGGACATGTTGATAAAATTTATTTGCTGTATCCTACTGTGCTAATCTCTATGCCCTTTGCCACACCACCCTTAAAATTCCTTTTACTAAATTTATTGGTAACCCTTCTAATCTCCTCTTACCAAATCTGGTGGTCCAGTCTTCACCTGCAGCTTGGGATAAGGTTTAACACCATCTTCTCCTCAAACAATAATATTTCTTCAAATTTATTTCTTGCTCTTTTTTTTTTCCTTCATTCTCTGCATGCTTTCTGGACAAGCTCACTAATTTTCCAGTTTTTAAGTACCACTATGAACTGACAATGCTAAAATCTGTATCTTCATCTCTGAACTTTAGATTTGTACATAAACATACTCACTGTCCATGCAAACTTGGAAGAAACATTAGCAATTCAAACTTAGCCAGCACAGAACAATTCTCTTTCTGTATGTGATCTTCTCCTTCATCCCACCAAGAATTTGTTTCCTCTATTTTCCTTTGCGGTTCATAGCACCATCATTCCCCAAGTCACCTAGGAAACAAAAGTGGGTATCAGACTCAGACTTTCCTGTTATCCCTCCTTCAGTAAACATTTATCCCTGACAATTTTTCCTCCTAAGTATCTCTTGCATCTTTCCCTTCATTTCCTCTCCTGTTCACCAGTGCCCAAGTTTTGCCTCTCACCATCCTTTTCCTGTATTATTGCATGGGTCCAAAATGGTCTTGCTGGGTAGAGGAATACAGTGCCTCAGTGCCTTCAGGTGACTTTGTCCCAATTGCTGCAGAGTACTCTATTCCAAACCCAAGCCTCTGTATTTATCCTGGAAGCTCTGTCAGGCTGTTTTTCCTTATCCTCTCAGTAAACATTCAAATGAAGGGGATGGACTTATTATCTGTATTCTAAAAGCTTATCACAGTTTTGGTAGTCCAAAAATCTTTACGGCCTGAACTCAATATTTTATACCAAAATAATTTTGATAAATAAAATGAATATGTGGGAAAGTTTGAGGGCAAATAGAAAACAGATTTGAACTTTAAACTCTGCATCCCATTTTAAAACGTTGCTGTTACAACAAGATTATCTCTCAGATGTTTATGTTCACAAGTAAATATTTGAATGATAATTTTTTAAAAATGTGATGAAATAAGGTTGAATTTCTTTATATTGTAATTGAATGGCAGTGTTATAAATTAAAAATGAGATAATCTATGTAAAGTTCTTGGGATAAGATTTGGTGCATTGTAGATAAGAATTCTGATGTTTTAAAAATACAAATTATTATGGAAATTTATTTATAAAATTTTGTTACTTGAAGTCAGCTATGGTTGTGCCACTGCACTCCAGCCTGGGGGACAGAGTGAGATCCCATCTCCAAAAACAATACATTAAAAAATAAAATATTGCTACAGTAGTGTTTGCCAATTTTTTCTCAAACTTATATGCTGTTGCTGGTAGTGAATGGTTTTGTGTGGTTTGCAAGTTTTGTTCTTATGAATAAGAACATTTTGGAGTTCTAGAAAATAGTCCAATCAGTGCTAATAGTTGTGTATAACTATTCTAATTGAGAATGGATGATTGGTTATAAAATATTTGGTAAATTATACAGAATATAGAGGCTTTATTGCTGGCAAATTAATCTAATTTTGTTTGAAAGATACTCTATTAAGCCACTATAAATGTGTATCCAATAAGTTATTTGAATTAGTATTCAGATGAAAGCATATTGAGTTTCTCAGAGATTTCAGTATCAGTTCTATTTCTGTGAGCACTTTAGCTTTCTAATACAAGGAATGCAATTTGAATTGTTTACTGCTATAAGCCACTGGTTGTTTTCAGGCATAATGGAATAATGGTGGTCAGCCACAATGTGGTATTTGCTAAAAGCACATGAAATATTTCATGAATAAGATTAGCTAAAGAATTTAGTCTCCTTTTATGACCATGACAGTTTAGGTGTGCAACACGAGAAGTTTGTATTTTCAGAAAAGTTTCTCAGAGTTTTATTTTAAAGAAAGTGAAACTCTTTCTTACAGGATCAGATATTGGGTTTCCACTAACTGTGTTAAATATCTGGTTTTAAGTTACAGTATGGAAAATTTGGGTTACTCATTTAGGCATCTTATTGTGAACCAAGAAGAGTTTAATACATAATTACAATCTTCTAAAACTGTCATACATATATGATGGTGTGATTGTAAATTTATTCTTTAGTAAAATACCAAGAATTTTATAATTTCAGCTTCCTCAAAATGTCTTGGGGGCTTTGTTTCCTGCTTTCCTTGCCCGCCACCTCTCACCCCTGCCTTCTACACATGGTTTGCTGGCTGGGCAGTGTGGGTCAGGAGGTTGGAGGAGGCATGGCCGGGCAGGGGGCAGCAGGACCAGAAGTAAGACTGGAACATTTTCTTCTCCTGTGAGGCAAAAGGACCTCAGCAGCTTCTTTCAGTCAAAAAGAAAACTAAGGTCCAGAGGAATAAAGTTTAATGTGACAGGATTTTAGAAATGACAAACTTGGTTCCATTTGAATTCTTTATAGTCTATAAAATAAATGTCTCTTATTTTGTGCTGAGGATCTTTTAAAAGCACAAAGAAACGATGTATTATACTTGCAGAAAAACACTCTTAAAATTCCTAGAAACATCTCCTGGGAGTAAATGTTACAGTTTTAGTCATTTCAGTGGTTTATTGAATTGACATAACTTCATGAATATTAAATGAATGTCATTGCAATAAAATATTAACTTGAATTTATAAGAAATAATTTATTTTTATATTACCAGATAAACATTTTTTTGGTGATTAAATCATATTATGAGTTTCTTATCAAATGAAAGGTAAATTGTTTTTCACTTGTCTCCATATATGCATCATAACATTACATTAAAAAGTTACAAAAATTTTAGTGTGTGTATATATATATGTTCCATCCCTTGAGAGTATAAATATCTATATCTCAGAGAAGCAGGGATTGTTTTAGATTATCATTTTTAAATTTTGTTCACAAACATTTTCATGAGTAATTCTTATTTATAGACTGTTGTATAAATTACATTTTTAGTTATAAGTAAAATTAAAATATATATTGAAGAAAAAACTAAAATATTATTTAGAGTAGAGCTTATAATTAATATTTTTACCTCTCTTCAAATGGCAAATTTAAAACACTTTCCTGCTTTTATTAGTTATTATTTTATTTCAATACTGATTTTCATGGGGTCTTGTCTATAAGAAATTGATTATAATTTTTGATGCTGGATTTTCAATAGAGGGATTATTATTCAGTTATTTAAAATGTATTTGGTGAACATTAACCCTTAATCCAAGCTTTTTTGTCATGTGAGAATGTTCTCTCACATAGAAGATTGACAAGAAAAGAACTTTAACCCTAACCAAAGAGTAATACCAAAGGTTTTGAATTGCCCCAGCAAGCTATGTGGCAGTTGGGTAGGAGGGATTTTCATTTAATAGAATTATTCAAGTGGTTTCATGACAATATTGCATTCTAGCAATAATTGTTTCTGCCAGCCCCCAAGCACGATAACCACTGGTATGGTATTTTCTTTAGTAGTTCATTATTTGTGTCTCTGCTTGCCTTTATCAAATTTTTAGCTGAGGTATTTGCATTCTGATATAACATTACAATGAAAACAGACTGTTTTGGGTTTGAATGTTAAAAATTCAACATTTTTGTCTGTGGAAATTTCTTACCATTTCTGCTAATTATAGACAACACATAGGTGAACTTGTGATAGCTGGTCACTAATAATGCCTGGCAATCATTATGAGAAATAACATTTTAGAAATGAAAGGAGAAAGCATGTAATGATTGTACTGAGTGAGCAGGAGCATTTTAAGAGTTACAGAAAATAGTCCAATCAGTGACAATCAAATTTTACTCAGGAGAAATTACTAATTATGCCACTTAACAGTTTGTAATTTTTTATTGCAAATGTCCCTTCAAAGAACTGAGATTTAATTTATACACACACAAACTTGGTTAAAAAAGTTTATATATTATTCCAAGTTACTATTAAATTATTTTATGGCCTGAAATGCTTTTATTATTAAACATATGTCTTTGATAATGTCTATATGATTGGTTGGAATTTGACATGATTAAGAGACTTTTCAGTTCTGTGATTGGGATAGTGATTCTAGAATTGTTGCAAGATTTTGTTCATAAACCGTATTGATTTGGTTAATCACATTCTCCTGTAGTCTCTTATAAAAATATTTGGCTTTTTGTAAAAAGTGGCCTTCTGATTACTTTCTGCCTCCTATTTTCTTTGGTTTTTAAAATTTATCCACTTCACTGCTTATGTGTCTTGGTGTTCTGACAGCTATATTTTAGGGTTAGAATGATAAATATTTCATCTATTATAACTGATAATAGAATATTATTCTTGTTTTGTAGATACTTGTTTATCAGTTCAGGGGCAATTAAAGTTAAAAAACTAGAGAATCAGCGTTTTTCTACCATCCCTAGATTATGTATATATGCTAATAAGCAGGATGACGTAGTGACAAGTGTCTGTCTGTGGTCTCAGAAACAGAAGAATTTCTGTCTCATCTCTCTACTTATTGGCTGTGTTATCTTGGATAACTTTCTGTGTCTTGATTTTCTCGTTTGTAAAATATAAATAACATTATTTGCCTCTCACAATTAAATGAAATAATATTAAGATACGATAAAGTTTAGAAACACCAAATGATAATGAAGAACAAAAAACCTTCCTTCCCATTTGGGAAATTATATTTTACAGTTTTAAAGGTTAATATATACACATACACACTCTTATTCAAAAGATTTATATAGTGAGTAAATGTATACATAGGTATTTAGCGAGTTCTTGTTGTTTGCCAGTCTCCATTCTAGATTATTGAGATGCATTATTTAACAAAACAAAGATCCGTGTCTTTGTGGAACTTGGTATTTTAAAAAGTGAATATTGCAAGCCTTCGCTTAATATCATTAATGTTTATTTGAAACAATTCTAGCAGTCTTGCCTGTCCATTTTCTTGGGTCACAATATATTCATATTTTTGTGACCTAATGGAAAGAAGGAAAAGTAGAACAGGATAATATTTCTCATATAAAAAGAGGTCTTATGAATTGATTTAAAAAGACAAACTATTAGGGAAATAGAGTAAATGATATTAATAGATAACTCATCAAAAAACAAAACAAAACAAAATAAACAAAAAAAGAACTGTAGTTGGCCAATATCATGGAAAACTGCCCAAACTCACTAGTAAACAGGGAAATGCAAATAAAAGCATGAATAACTTTTTTTGCTCAAAAAATTGGCAAAAAGGAAAAATGTCAATAACATCCAGTTTTGCTAAAGATGTGGGGAAAATCACATTTATACATAGGGAGGCAGATTGTAACTTTTTTGGAGAGTAATTTGTATTACCAAGTAGAATGAAAAATGAAAAATATATGATCATACCCCATATTCAGCATTTTCACTTTTAGTAATATATCTTGTAGAAATAAAAATGCCAGTACGTAAAAATGTGTTTTCAACAGTGTATACATTACTATTTAAAATTTAAAAAGCTTGAAAAAAAACTTGAATTTTCTCAATAAAGGGACATTTCAAGATAAAAGTACCAGTACATGAAATTGTGTCTCCAAGGCATAGTGTCTTCATCTGTGTTTGTGAGAGCAAAATAAAAAAAAAAAACAAAAAAAAAAACATGAATGGTCATTTATAACAGAGTACTTCGACAGACTATGGTGAATTCAAAGTATGCAACATTATGTAGACATTAAAAAAATGAATTAGAGCCCTCGGCATTGACGTAGATGGGTATCTGTGATATCTTGTTAAGTGATAAATGCAGTTAGGCTTGTGATGAACTTATTTTAATCATGTTTTGGTTTTTAAAAATCTGCGTATGTGGTTATTTCAAATTTGAAGATGTTTTAGGATTGTAGGTAAAGATAGAGAAGAACGTGTACCAGATTTGTCACTAACAATGACAAATTGTTAGTGGGGGTTGTTGATGGGAGCAGGGAAGGCATGTTACTTGACTTTCTTCTTTCTGATTTATTTGAGTTGTTGTAATTGTCACTTATATAACAGTGTAATAAAGAAGCAAAACAGGAAAGTTAAAATTTCAAGCTATTAAAAATGGTCTACTTAAGGTATCATTGGTATGTCTTTTATCAGTGTGGAAGTGGATACAGGGGTCTTCTGGAATGCTTTGCATTATTTAGTAGGTGTTTAGTAAATATTTCAATCATTCATTAGTTGAATCTATTGAAAACCTCTATATCCAAGGGCTTTTATCACACCCCCCCGGCCACACAAACACACACACTCTCTGAAACATTTACTGTGTATTCTATATATTTATTATATATTAATCTATATTTATAATACTTAGAGGGCTATTATGTGCAAGTTACCTTTGTCTGTAAATAATTTTCCTGCTTAGTTTAGACTGTTATTTTCTTGGTGGTGGGAGTGAGCCAGGCAGGGATAGTATCAGCCCACAATAAAGTCACTACCCTCTGACTTCCTCCCAGTTTCCCAAAACATGAGCTGGGCAAGACATAAAGAACTTTATACATTCATTGACTAAGTTATTTCAAGGTTTATTGCTTGCTAAGTCTTGTGGGAGGAACAAAGATTTATTCACAGGTCTTTTACCTACAAGGAGTTTACAGTTCTCCAGGTTATAAACGTGTCATCAACTCCGCAACACTTAATTTCTTCTTTTCATAAAGCCTAGATTAAGGTTTTATTACATATGTATCAACTTTTATGCAAAAATTAAAACCCTTCAATTCTTAACTTTTAAATAAGGAGACAAGACAAAGGTATGATTTCATTGTGGGATGCCTGAAGATGTGTTGAAAATTATAGCCAAGGCATAGAAGATAATTTAGACATGCTGTACTGCAATAATGGGTACCATAGGCCTTGTGCTTGGAGCTAAGTATATTTGGTCTTCTTATTCTAGACTAGTTTAATATGTCTCACTTAAATTCATCTGCTAAAACCACTTTTATCTAATAAAACTTCCATTCTTTAAACCTAGAATACTATGTAGAAAGAAGCATCTTAATTAACTTTCACTCCTAAGATTCTCTTTGTGAAAGTATTGACTTTTATTTATATATTAATATATTTTTATATATTTATGTTATATTTTATTATGTACACATATAAGAAATCTACTGATACCAGAAGAAATGCTGTGATTTTTTTTGTACCCATACATTAGTGTTTGTTGGTACATTGTGCATTTTTAATTCATCTGTATTATTTTTGGCTAGCATTATTCTCTAACAACTCTGGCAAGACTTGAGATTTTTTTATTTCTAGGGATTCTTCCGGTTTTCCAATTCATCATTCTTAGTGTTTTGTGATCAAGGAAAGCAGATAACCAAATTTGCCAAATTATGTTTAAAATAAGTATTAATAGGCCCAGAAGGAGGGCTTGCAGTATTATGTTTAAAGCACATGAGCACAGCAGAAAAAATGTGTGAGGTATTTTGACTGCTTGGAGTCATTGTATTTTTTAAAAATTTATTCATTGTTTGTTTTACTTACTCGTTCACAGCCATGTTCTGACAAGTTAAAGGTTTCAGAAGATTTGCTTCTGGATACATGACATAAATAGGAGAGTTTAATATCTCCTTGAATTTAAGTTGCTACAATTCCAAAGGTTTTTTCCCCCACGTATCTATCTATCACCCAGTATTAATAACGACACAGTATATGTAGATTTAATTTACATAGTCTGAAAAAAAAGCTTCGTTGTGGACCTCAAGTTTGTGAAAAAAAACACACAACAAATGAACAAACAAACAAGATCCCCAAAACACAAAACAAAACTAAGAGGCTTCAGTTTCATTTATTTTAAGGGAAATAGCAAAGCATTCAACTTTTAAGAACTACGATGAGACCCTCTAACATAGCAAATTTTTCAGGTAATTTATTGAAAGAACAATTCAATGAACAGGAACTTCTCTAGTGATTAGAAGGTGTCTTGGGAATGAGACGTGCATGAGTTGCAGTTCCAGTCAGACCTGAATTTGAATCATTTCTCCTTTATTAGGTTATCTAAAGTGAGCTGTCTAACCATGTTGAGCCTCAGTTTCTACATCTGTAAAATGGGATATCAATACTACAATACTGCACTTCTAAGTTTGTTGTTGGGAATAAAGAATACTTGTCAGGTACCTCTAGCCTAGGCCCAGGGCCTGTTCCCGTTGGTAACTGGTGGTTTAGCATTTAGTTATAACATACCAAAATTGTTTGTACTGAATTACTACTGCAAAGGGTAAACTATGACACTTGCTATAAGAATGCATTTTTCAAAATCATTTTTTAAATTCTCATTAGAGGGTAAAAGAACAAATAGTGAGACAATCCTAAAGAATCTACATCTCTTTGTTGTGACTGATTCTGAACAAAAGGAAAAAAGAAATTTAAATAAAGGATTTCCGTTGGATTTCTAGCCTTATAGAAGAATCATTTTCCAAAAATGCTTGTATGTTTTAATTTAATGATGCACTCTTTGGGGAGATGGTCCATTTTTTGTGCATTCATCATGGCTCTAAAACTGAGTTTGGATGAAAAGCATGTAGTGCTTGCCTTGTTCTTACATCAGAAGAATTTTTTCTTTTGTCCATTTTATGCTTGTTTCCAAAGGCTTAAAATGAAAGCTTTGTTTCTGCAATAATGGCTTAGTGTAGGCTTACATTGTTGATCCCCTCAGTAGATGCAATGTAATCCACTTTGGTAATGTGAATTTTTAAACAATCATAGGCCTCTGCCATTAACCCTTCTCTACTAATGATAATACTCTACAAAAACTACAAAGGAACTCGGGCCTAGCTTAACATTAGACTTGGAGCGCACTTAGCTGAATTTGCATTTCTTATTTTAGCAGCAGTGAATTGCTGAGCATATGTTGAACTTCATCAATACCCAACGTAGAATAGGTGATTGTGAAACTAATGTTCAAGTGCAAGCATTCAAACACAAACAAGGGAAACTAGAAGAAAATAATGATGAAACGCATTAAAAGTGCTTTCCAGTCCAAAATTCCCCTTGAAGGGGCTTCGGCTGCTGTTGCTTTTTGCAATATTTTTTAACTTGACCTGTTGCTTTGCTTAGTTCATTGTAGTGCAAATGTCTCAATAAAGCTGTACATGAGTCATTTTTTTTTCTTCCTCAGTTCGGGCTACTTGGATAATAGCTCACTTTGAACACGAGCATGGGAACCTATTGAATGTTTCCTGCATAAAGCCTAGAGAGCTTTGCTCAGCAGCTTGACATGTTCCTTTAGGAGAGAGAAATGGTAAATTAGCTAAGAGTGATTTTATTCCATGACATATTTCCAAACTAACGTTGAGAATACATTTCCACCTAGTATTTGGATTCCACTTTAGAGACTTAGAAATAAGGTTTCCTGAGTTTTGTTAAGTAATATATATGGTGGATGACTAAGTTAAGATGTTCTTTAGGGATTTGTAGACATTTAAAGCTTTACCTAAAGCGGAGAGGACTTTACTGCTATTCTTATTGAAGCTGCAGTACTGTATGCCTTCAGGGCTGTGGATTTAATAAACAAAAGATCTGTCACCAAGCTTGGTTCACAGTAGGGGGTAGATGTAATTATATACTTTAAAGGGGAAAAGACTGTTGTTATTATTTTACATTTATTGAGTGCCAACATTTTGCAATGTGCTGTACCTAACATAGAATTAGACACAGTCCTTGCCCAGTGGACTATCTATTTAAATTAGACAGAATCTAAATATTTCTCTTAAGTAGTTCCTGTGTTTTCAAATTTGTTACACAGTGCATTGTAGGAGTGTACAAAAGTATTATTGTACTTGCCAATGTTATTTAAAACTATAAAGGCTTTCAAAGACAGGTGGTAAAATAAGATGTGATTATGAGACTATATGATTGCTCCTGTTTTGCAGGTCTTTTCCTTTAACGATTATTATAGATCTAACTTGAAATGGGAAGCTGGAGAAGTATTAAATTTGGAAAATGACAGAAAATCCTATTGGTTTTTCTTTGGAAAAATATGGCAGTTTAACAATAATAGTGCCACTTGTTTACTTAACTAGGTTTGAAATTATATTTGTTCATGTGGTGGTTAATTAATTCCAGTCCAGAATTCCACGAGGGTCACCAATAAGCACCCACAAAAAATTGTTGAAGGAATGAATGAAACGGGTTTACACATGTAAGTTGGTGTTAGTCATGGTTTTCTCAGGATTCTTTTTGTGATTTTTAGAGTCTGAGGGGGCAGTGCTGTACTGGCTTTGGGCCAACAGTAAAAAAAAAAAAAAAAAAAAAAAAAAAAAAAAAAAACCCAAAAAACCCCAAACCAAAAAAATTGGCGGGGCAAAGGTTGTTTTGAGGGCC
>CAUYRT010034378.1:0-12114 GCA_963574885.1 Lepilemur ruficaudatus | reverse complement strand
TTTGAAGTAGCAGAGATTTGAAAATGTTTATAGGTTTAAGGGAAGATACATGATGGAACATCATACAGAATGGGTGATTCATCTGCACGAGCATGGTGGGAATGAGGTGGAGAAAAGAGAGCAGGAGTTAGTTTAGGACGTACTTCTGTGTGGTTGCCTTTGCACACGAATGGGCCACAAATGGCTTAAAGTCTTGCCGAGACACTGATCCTTTCAGCCTTTGGGGTGATTGACTGGAGCCTGGGTGATAGTCACCTCCAGCCACAGTCAGCCTCTCCTGATTACCACAAGGAGCCACACAAACATCATTTTCTACATGCACCATGAAGCGAAAGAACCTGGGAAGCTCTGAGTAAAGAAAAAGTAGGAACATTTTCTTCAGATCTTAACTGGCGAAAGCATGAGTTAACCATTTAAAAAATGTGGTGAAGGCATCAAAACATACACACTCAGACCATTGGTGGAAATAAAGAATCAATAGTCCAGTCTTGTTCTTGTATCCTCCTTTTTCCCTCCTTCCCTGCTCTCCCATCCCCCTTGAATCTTTGCTTTCTGCCACTTTCTGTGACAGTAAGCAGAGGCACATGTCCTTCAAGTTGTAGCTCAAACTTCACCTTCTCCAGGGTCTTCTTTGAACCACCCAGGCTGGGTTCGTGGTCTGTGCATACTCTCATGGTGCTCTGTCTGAATATCTGTTGTTGTTTCTCCCACACTGTGGGGAAATGATCAGTGGATGTACCTGACTCTGCCACTTGTCCACAGCAACCCATAGGGCCAGTGCCGTGTTTCATTTGTCTTTATAGCCTGACCATCTAGCTTGGATCCTAGCACAGAGAACATGCTCATTAAATGGTTGTCAACTGAAACTGTGCCAAGGTGAATAATACAGTCTTTGCCATCAAGTTGCCCACTGACTATTTGGAGAGAAATATGTATAAATTAATAATTATACCACAATGTGTTAAGAGCTATAACAGTTATATAAAAAAATTCAGCTGGGATCCAGTGCCAGGCACAGTTAACCCTGATAGAATGGTCATTGTGCTTTTTCCGTGGTGAATTTGAGCAGAATTTATGTTCTTTTAGGAAAGGGAAAATATTGACTGCAGAGACTTTAGATTGTTTGGAAAGTTATAAAGGTCTTAGAAACCCTCAGATGGGAAGTTGCTGTATAATAGTGAAATACTAACCTCAGAGCTATGGCTGGCAAGCCTTTTTTATGTGCCTAAGGCACATCACTGACTCTCTTGACATCTACAAAGTTTCCTTGTGAAAAAAGGAGTGTTACAAAGGTTAACTTCTTTAATGATCCTTTTACATTAATTTACAAAGAGTATTTTTCTAAGTAGTAAAATAAAGGTCAGAGTGATTAGATAAGACAATTGATGGGTCTAATAACTATTAAAATGGACAAGCTCTTTATCCCCCTTGTGGTAAGAGATGTTAACTGTTGTATATTCTCTTTGTTGAAATTACAGTAATTGTTATTAAGTGGTTCATAATAACTTAAACTGATTTGTCTTCACCCCAGGCATGTTGATTTATCTGAACTGACACAATTCATGGTGAAAGTGTTCACTGAATATATTGTGGAGGTATCCTAGTTTGATGAAAACACATGAATTTGAAAGTTGGATCATCCTGTATTAGAATCTCATCTTTGCCTCCAATAAACTGGGTAATCTTGTGAAAGTGTCATAAAGTCTCTTAGGTTTGTTTTCTTTCTTATGGAGTCACAATACTTGCAACATTTAATATGAAGAGTTGTTTTGAGAATGGAATAAGATTACATATAAGTGACTAACACAATGTTTGAAAAATAATGTGTGTCTAATAAGTGTACATTTGTTTTTCTTTTCCTGTAGCTAAGAATTTTCTACTCAGAATTCTCCTGTATAAATATTTCAAGTTTCTTTTATATTCTACATTCAAGAATCTATTGCCTTTTTGCTCAATACCATGTGTTTCTATAATGAGAATTCGTAAGAGCTGATATTTATTGGGTACACTTCATGTTAAACACTACACAAAGTGATTGACTTCAACAATCCTATTTATTTCTTATTTATTTAGGTCTATTTTAGAGATGATGAAAATGAGATGCAGAGAGGCTAAGTCATTTGTCCAATGTAAAACTAGTCAACTTCAAGGTTGGCATTCAAATCCTCAGAGTTGGACTTCAAAGCTGTGCCCCTAATGGCTGCCTCCTAACATAATTAATATTCACTTTCTGTCTTGTCTCTTCTCCTACCCATGGGGTTAGAGGGTCATGGGAAATCTTAGTTAGGGGATGGGTCATGATGGTTACTTTAACTTCAAAGCCTCTCTCATGGTAAAGTGACCTGGCTGGTGGTTAACCATATGTCCTGGGTATTTAGCCTCTGGCAGCTTACTGAGCACTAAGAATCATTGTTTTCTTATCGGATTAAACCACTGAGTTTGAGTATGATAATGTTCCATGAAGCAGTAGAAAGTCCATTTTGGCTTATCTGTTCCTAAGGGGGATACTGAGGTCGGGAGTAGAGAGCTACTCTCTGCCTACCTAGTCATTTGATAAAGACTTTGAGCCCAGCAACTGTTCTGGACAAATTAGACTGTACACAGTGAAATGTTTTATCTGAATGCTATTTTCTCTCAATTAAAAAAAAGAATCAAAGTTCAAAGAGAATTAACTATTATCCATGACTGTTTATACCAGCCAGTCATCAGGAAATCTACTGGGCACTCTGGGGTTGTCATCCCTTACTGTGACCTTCTAACTCATGCAACATGGTCAGGTTTGATGATTGTGGGACTTGCACTTATGTCTTGACTCAGGCCTGTAGCGCACACCAAATAAAGCCATTCAAACGTAATGTTCTCAGCTGCAGCTCTATTCTCAGGAATATGTCCCCTTTATTGATATGTGATTAGATGTTACTTGTTTCTTCAGGTTATGGCTTGAATTTTGACTCAGGAAAGAGAAAATAAGTGCATTTTATACATTTGAAGCTAAGGACCTTTGAATTGACTGCTTGGTAATTTATGCAAAATAGATAAACTTGGAAACCACTGATTTTTTTTGTCCACTTTACTTTTTATCTCGCTATTTCATCCTAAACACTGCCTCCTAATCTCTCCTCTCAGTGGCCAGGCTTCCTTGTTAATAGGAGTGAGATATTTTGGGCCAATAGCTTTTATATACAATGTTAGAAAAATTTTTAATGGGATAAAATTGAAACTGGAATCAATTTGTTATTTAAAACATCGTTCTGATACTGCTATGCTCCTTTCTTTCCCTTTTGCTCCTATGGGTTACCATTGATGAAGGGCTACTATGTGCTAGTGCTTAGCACAACTTTAAGGGGGGGAAATATAATTTCCATTTATAGATAAAAACCCTAAATTTTAGAATGTTAAAGGACTTGCCCCAAATCACCAAAAGTCTAAGCCCACATCTACACAGATCTTCTAATGAGTGTGCTTTTACCAGCTGTGTTTATTCAATTTTTTTTTGCTGATACAAAAAGTTTGTTGCTACAACATGTTTTTAAAAACATACCAAATAAATAAATCTTGGAAAATAATGTTTTATTCATCATACTAGGGAATTAATTTCCCAAAACAGTGAATAAATAGCTCTCTGATTGATGATGGAAACAGTACAGTTAAATTTTTATGGTGGTTACTGTGCCAGTAAACACCATTTTCATTAATAAAAACACCTTTTTTTCTTTAGTTTCATCTCAAGTTAACAAGTTGCTGGAAAGCAGTGCAGTCCTTGAGTAGCATTTTGTGTTGGGTGGGCATTTTGAAGTGCTAGGTAAGGCAAATTTGCCAGTAGTCAGCATGGATGCTTACTTCTTTGGCTGCATTTCGCCCTTCTCAGTCAAATCATGTTCAAAAGGAAACATTTCTGAATTGGTTTTACTAATGATGGACCATACCATAGCCGCATCCTCCTCCTGACTCTAGGCTTCCTTCTCTGGAACATGTTGGGAATTAAAGACATAATGATATGGAAACTTTTTGCAGAAACTTTGTTTGGAACTTTGTCATTCATCTGGTAAATCTAAGACAGAAATGCTACACTGGAAGATACAGAATATAGGGCAAGCACTTTACTTTGAGCAGAGTAAGATCAATTTATTTAACATAAGTAGCATTTTTATAAACTGGATTTCATGAGTTAGCACTTTTGCTGCCAATAATTCACTATAATAAAAAGAATCCTAGGAGAAGACTTACATAGAGTGTAAGAAAATATGTACCCAAAGGAAGGTATATCTTAGAATGAGAGAAAATTGATTTGATTGAATTTGTGGGATTTTCTATACTAGGTTTTTGTTCATGCTGAGTCAAAGCTTTTATTTCTTTTTGGAACCTTGTATAATTTCAGCCATGATAATAAAAGATAGCACAGTCATAGATATGAATAGCAAGTTTACTTTAGCAACCAAAATCAAAATTATAAGGAATGTGGTGGGATTAATTGGTATATGTTACCTGTATTAGGTGACTCAGAGAGGAAGCAGAGGTTTTGAAAAGATCTCAGTAATTATGTTTTTTGAAAGATTTATTTTATTTTGTACAAGAGAACAAAGATGTCTTTGATGTCAATCTGTGGTAGCAAAGGTCTGAATGGTTTAATTAGCTATAATTAGGATTACTTGCATTGAAATGTGTTTGATCTAGAAAAAATATATCTAACTTTTTTATAATAAAAAGTTTGTGGAAGTAGAAGTATTTTTCAAATATATTACCTCAATGACTACTTTTGTTTCTAAGATCAAATTTTGGCTCCAGATCATGGAATGATTGTGATTTTAATTATATTTTTAGCTCCAGAAATGCAGAGTTAGAAATGCAAAGAACAACCACCACGGATATGTCAGTCTTGCATAATACAGGGAGTCAAAGAGACTGTTTAGAGCTAAATGGAGAAGAAGAAAAATAACAAACCCTCCATGCACTATGCAGACAAGTACTTCTGCCTTTCAAAATCATCAAAGCAAAATTACCAAAGCCTCAATTTCTTATATTCTGGTTGTTCTTATTTTTGTTTCATTTTTTTTCTCTGTCACACAGGATTACAGTGAATCAAATTAAAAAAAAGTATGTGGAAGTTCTTTGAAGATTATAAAACACTATACAATTGCATGCTTATTACAGAACACCTGAATTTAAAACATAACTTCTCACTCTGACAATCCTCATAGGAATTTTAAAGAAGTTTTTGTAGATTTGTATTTGTCCTCCAGTTCTACATTTTTGCAGTTGTAAGTATTTGGCCTGAGTGCAATTACTGATTGCTAATTTTTGAATAAGACATCATGGAAGATAAGGGAATAGCTCACAGGTGGAAAGCAGATTTCGACTTTCATGCAAGCTCTTCTCAACAGAATGCTGTAATATGGTTGAGTCATGCCTCAGGTAGAAGAGAATACTGTGATTGGTTAGTAACGTCTGCAGAGGAGTTAGGAGTGATGCAGAGTGTGGTCTATAGATCTTGTAATTATTCTCCCTGGTATTGCAACTTAGCTGGTTATATATCCCTACATTCTTTACTGTGTGGTAAACCCTGTTCCCAACAAACTTCCCTTTGTCTCAGCTTACATTCTGATCTATAGATATTTAGTTTCTTAGAGTGTAGCCCCTGCTGGCCTCTACTAGAACACATGACTATATTTGAAAAGGAGTTCCAGATACTTTTAAACAGAGTTATCTGGGCATCAATATAAATTTAATTATCAATTAGAAATGAAATATACCAGATATTAGGTCAGAAATTTCCTAACGAAAATGTAATCTTTAGGTTAACAAAGTCTGAATGTGTAGTTGCCCTTCCTTTTAGCCATGTGACTGAAGGATAGCGTACTTTCACAGATTGGATATTTTACCTGAGATTTGGACGTCCAGCGTTCAGTACCTGCAGGAAGCACCATTGATGCAGACATGCTCAACTATCTTGGACTATTTGTAATTTCTCTGATCATACATCCCAACCCTATGGAAAAGGAAAATGCATTGATGCATAGGTTCCCTTTACTTCTATATTATTGTAACCCAATGGCCCGGGGGAAAAAAGGGCAAAAGATGTTTTCTGTCTCTTTAAAACTTCCCCCCTTCTTTTTAGGAACTGAGGCTTCTATCCCTGTCTTGGGCAAATGGTCGGGAGGGGTAGGAGAATATCTTTTGTTCTTTGTGTTATAAGAGATAGCTCAGCTGAATTATCTGCTCCATCCCAGGGCCAGCACCTCAGGCAGAAGTCTGGGTGGGTCTCCCAGGTGGGCGGAGGTCATGGCTTTGCCTTTGACAGAGATGGAATGATTGGAATCATTAGCAACAATAGCCTAGAATTGAGGGCCCTCCCTTTAAAAGCTCTGTATTTCTGCTTATATACAGGAATTTGGATTTTGAGATAATAGTCTACCATTTCCCCTCTTTGCTGGCAAAGTAATAAACTTCTCTTTCTTTCTCCTCAAACCACTTGTTCTTGTTCTTCTGATGCATCCTTGAGGACAAGTGCTGAACTTTCAGTAACATTTTGTTTCTGCTCTGTTTGTCCCCTGGCTTGTCAGCTTCCTTTTGTTCCTTCTCCTTCATGTTCTCTCTTCCCATCCAAGATCTATGGGGACCTTTGCTTAGTTAGCCTTTTGTGAACTTCTTTCCACTCATGTCTTTTAACCCTTTCTCTCTATAGTACAGTTCTCCCACCACCACCCTATTTCTGTAAAATTATTTAGCACAAAGATAAATATCAGTTCAAACCAGGATAAATCATAGTTTTTAAATTAATAGAACTCAATAAAGCTTTTAGAGAACAAAAAGTCTTTTAAAGTAATTTAGTCAGGATTACTCTTTTATTGAAGAGGTTTCAATCAGTCAACTGCTGTTTCAGATTTCTTTGTTTGTCTCAAACTGCAAATTAGTTTTTTAATTGTTCGTGGAAAGAAAATAAAGTGACAATCCTTTCCTACCAGATGTGCTGGATAGGCATGAGGGTACAATCATTTTCCTAGCCAATATTTTCATCAAGAACCTATTCAGAATCTTCGAATTGCTTCCTACTTCCAGCATAATTGAATTGCAGAATAATGCCAGTGGCAAGTTTTTGTTCTTAAGTGTTCTTAGAGGCCTGGAGACTAGGATGCTAGGAATATTACAAAGAGCCTTGAACTGTGGCTTGATCTTGTATTGAAAGGCAAAAACCATATTTATTATACATTCTATTACAGGGGACTTAATGGTTTATACATTTGAATAAGAATCAGGATAGATATGCTGCCATGTCCCAGTAGGATAGCACATTGCCAGATGATTTCTGTTAGAGTGCCAGAGTGCAATGGGTTCAACAGTGAAGGAGCTCAAGAAATTTCACTCCAAAATATGACTCCTTGTTATAAAGAATATTTTGAATTCAAGGCCATTCAAGATCAAAAATACCGAAAGAGGCTTTCCCTCTATCTGCACAAACCAGACTGACCTGATCAAAAGGTGAAAGGGGGCAACTGACTTCCCTTTCTCTCCCTGTTATCTCAATATATCACAGAATGCAACCAGACCTAGCCCAACTCATTTAAAACATAAGACCTGTCTCTCAGGTTAATTTACAAGTCAAGTCAATCTGTTTTCCTCTTCCGTTAATCCTCCCTGACAACCATTTAGTCCCTCAACAGAATTACCTATACTCCTCATTTTCCCCTGTCCCCTCTAAAAGGTGTGTATAAAAATATCTGAACTTCACTGGGATATCAGGTAATCACTATGTGATTCTTCTCATGCACATGGTATTATAAGATAAACCTTTCTCTTACTAATCTGCTTTAATTGTGAATTGATCTTTTAGGGGAAAGGGAAAGTTTTCCCTCACCACTATAGCAGGAAGAGCCACATAGAAATTAAGCAAAGTAGAGTTTAGAGATGGCTTTTTAAACAAAAATTTCAAAAGAAAATTTGAAGAGAAAGAAAATTCTCCTCCCACTCACTTGTAATGTAGGTGTAGCTCAATCACTACATAAGAAAAATAAAAAGATTTTAAATAAATAAAAAATGGTGAGGAATCATGGACTGTTACCCCACATCTTTTGTTGAAGTGTTTTCACCCAATACACCTAATTATATTGCCCTCTGTACAGAGAAGAGCCAATACACTGAGACAGTCAGGGTTGCAGTGGAGAAAGGGTTTAATTCCACAGAGCACTAAGTGGGGAGACAGGAAGGATTCCTCAGATCTGCTCCTTTGAAAATGTGGAAGACAGGGTTTTTAAAGATAGTTTGGTGGGCAAACGGTTAGGCAATTGGCTAGGTTTGGGGCAAAATCATAGGGGTGTAGAAATTGTCTTCTTTGTTGAGCTGGTTCTTGGGTGGGGGTAGCAATATTAGTTAAGTCAGTTCCTTGGTATGGGCCACTGGTCTGGGTGGGTCCGCTGCGCCGCTGGAATGTGAGGCCTGGAAGATATCCTTTAGGTTTTGAAGGTGATGTTATTTAAGAGTCTTTATGATCACCAGCTATGTGACTACAGAGTAGCCATTACAAAGAAGCAAACAGGGGGACAGTGGCTGATTATTATCATTATTTTTAGATAGGCTGGTGCCTTTGCAGCATTTTAGGCCCTTACTACAGTTCTTGCTTTGCACTCCTTTGTTGGTTTGTAAAGTGTGGTTTCAGAAGTAAATGAGACTATGATATGTAATGAAATGGTAAATGTACCATAAATCTGGAGTCTGGAGTTTCTTCTCAGGAGTTTGACTTTCCTTGTTTCTTATCTAGGAACACATGTTCCTCAGGGGAAAATGAGGGGTATTCAGAAAATGATCCCTAAAGTCCTTACCAGTCCTAAGAAGGTATCTGTCTGTGAAAGCTAACGGAATGGAATGTCTCTTCAGACGAAACTGGAAATGTATTTGTTCTATTCCCTTCTCAGTCTTTCTTCCTTTGCCCCTTTCCTTTTCTCTCCTTCTATTTTTCATATTGAAAAAATGAAAAAAGTTTGTCAACTTTGGGGCACCAAGTCACTTCTTAATTGATGTCTATTTCAGAGACTGTAGCAAAAAAGGGACCGTTTGGCTTCTCTCCTATGCAAACTCCTTTCTGCCTGATGCCACTGCAGCGTGGGTTTGCTGATTGTTCACTTCTTCCTGAAATCTCATTATTCAGCATCCCTGTTACTGAGGCATCCTGTTTTTCCCTCTACATATAACTGGCTCTACTTGTTATCCAAATGGTACTTAATAAATGTTACCTCACCTTCAAGTTAGTAGTGTATTTGCTATGCCTGGCTTTTAAGGTCCAGCAAATACACAACTAACTTGAAGGTGAGGTAACATTTGTGTTTATATTGTTATAAATTGTGTTTATATTGTTTTAACACAATTTAAATCTGTGTTTAAATTGCTTCACATTCACTCAGGACCTACGTGTTATAATTAAAAATAATACAATTTTATGTGTTATATTCCATTTCTTATTTCTAATTATATATACCAGTGTTTTACCTTTATTAAAGTAAACCAACTTGCTGGAGGTATGTCTATTTCATGTGTTAAATAATATTTGGATTTCTTAGATCTGTTATGTTTCTTTTATTATTTGGTCATTTAAAAATCTTTAGGATATTATTTCTTTTCTCTTGCTTTATTATATTTCCATTTCTTAGGTTTTTCCTTTCTTATATTATGAATTGAATATTTAGTTGATTTATTTTCATGCTTTCTTTGTTAAACAGTAAAGACTTACATGCTTTGTGCTCCTCTTATCTGTCTTCATTTGATTCATGGGTCTATGCGTTTCTAAGGAACATTGATTGCAATTAAAGTGTCAGGTCATGTAGGTGTCATTTATCCTTTAGAATTTGGGATTAGCATTAACATTTTTAAATAACCAAAGCTTAAATTTAATTTTATTATTTTTGAACTAAAAAACGACTTCAAAATGAATAACATTTCCTTGTCTAGAAGAATTTTTTCTCATGTGATTATCTACATTTCTTGATTATCAACTTAAGTGAATATCTACTAACCCCCTACTTTGAGAATAAGTATATATAATATATAATTTAACTTGTATATTACTTTCTCCTCACTCCTGCAACACCCTCCCAAACTGCCACTCTCTCAGTCAGTCATATACTTATTTTTATTTCTTTTATTGGCTGCCTCATATCAGTACTTGATAGAATTAAACTGTTTTTTGACTGGTTAACCTTAGGCAGTGTCTGCTGACTTCATACTCTTTGATGAAATAATGAGCATGTCTATAGTGCTCACCACCTCTCCCAACTTTTCTACTTCCCTAACTCCATCCACCACATTATGACTTTTAATTTTCCATCTTTATAGCATTTGAATTGTATTCTATAACTATAGTTAAGTCCTTCATGCTTGGTCTACAGAGTTATTCTAAATATTTTACCAATAAAGAGATCACACTATTGAGTGTGTAGACATTGTTTATTAAAGAACCAGGAAGAGTTTTGAAGCCATAGGAGAAGATATAATCTTATTTCACCAAATTTGGCTTCTTGACTGAGACCCATAATTTAAAAAACTTGAGGCATGGACGTAAACATTGTATTTAAATAATTAATACTATAATATTTGTTCCTCTTCTCACTATAATGATGTAGAAATTTCACCATGCTTTTTGTTACAGGGTCTTCAAGATTGTCTTCTCAAAGCTTCTGATATTCAATTTTTGTTTGGACCATGTTCATTTTTATCCTGCTATATATACATTTTTCCAAAATTTCATTGTATTTCAGGGTTTGGAACACTATTTTTGTGTCTTAGTTCCTATGTTTTCCTTTTTCTTTTGTTTCTTTTTTATTTTGCTAAAGAACGTCTTTTAGTAATTCTTTGAGCAAGAGTCTGTGAGTTTTCTGAGTCTTTGAAAGTTTGAAAATGTTTTTATTTTGCCAGTGTCTTCAAGTAGTAGTCTGGCTTGGCTCAAATTATTTATTTATCTTGGCTCAAAATTATTTTTTTCTCAAAACTTTGAAGGCATGTTTTCATTTTCTTCTGGTACCCAGTATTGCTGTTGAGAAGTTTTATGCTTTCCTGCGTCTCATGACTTTGAAAATTATCCACATTTTCCCTCTCTGATAACTTGTCAAATCTTTCTTTGTTCTTGGGGTTATGAGATTTCTAGAGACTCTGTGTAAGAAAGTTTCATTAAAAAACTTAAAAAAAATTAATTGATGTTAATTTTTAGAATGGTTTTAGATTTATAGAAAAATCAAGCAGATAGTACAGAGTTCTCATATACCCACCACATATACTGTATTTCCTTTATTGGTAATATCTTAAATTACTATGTCACATTTATTACATTTAATGAACCAATATTGATGCGTTATTATTAACTGAAGTCCATAGTTTATTCATCTCTCTTTATTTCTTATTAACTGACTTTTTGTTTTTTCTGCCCCAGGATCCCATAGAGGTTACCACATTACTTTTAGTTGTCCTGTCTTCTTAAATTCCTCTTGGATGTGAGTTTCTCAGTCTCCTTGTTTTTGATGATCTTCACAGTTTTTGGGAGTATTCATGAGGCATACTGTAGGGTGCTTCCTTATTGGATTTTGTGTGTGTGTGTGTGTGTGTGTGTGTGTGTGTGTTTTCATGATTAGGCTGGAGTTAATAAGATTTGGGGAGGAAGATCACAGAAGTAAAGTGTCATCTTTTTTACATCATATCAAAGGTACATAGTGTCAACATGATTTATGATTGTTGATGTTGACCTTAACCTTAATAACCTGGCTGAAAGAGTGCTTTTCAGGCTTCTCCACTTTAAAGTTACTCTTTTCTCTACCTTTTCATACTGTACTCTTTGCAAGGAAGTCACTATGCACAGCGTATATTTAAGGAATAAAGAGTTGTGCTCGGCCGGGCGCGGTGGCTCACGCCTGTAATCCTAGCACTCTGGGACGCCGAGGCGGGTGGATTGCTCAAGGTCAGGAGTTCGAAACCAGCCTGAGCAAGAGTGAGACCCCATCTCTACTACTAATAGAAAGAAATTAATTGGCCAACAAAATATATATAGAAAAAATTAGCTGGGCATGGTGGCGCATGCCTGTAGTCCCAGCTACTTGGGAGGCTGAGGCAGAAGGATCACTTGAGCCCAGGAGTTTGAGG
>CAUYRT010034377.1:0-69911 GCA_963574885.1 Lepilemur ruficaudatus | reverse complement strand
CAACTGCTATTATTCTACCTGCTGTCTCTTATCCTATCCTTCTGACACAAACTTCTGCCCACTGTGTAGATCTTCCAACCATCTGCAGCTAGATCAATTCTCCCTAGTGCCTGCTCTACTGCTGTGGGCACATCTTTTGCTAGGTCCCAGCCTCTTCCATTCTGTTGCATCCCATTTCCCAACTGTAGTCTATGCTATGACAACCATCTCTGGGCTCTATCAGCTGATCAAAGCAGTATGGACAATAATGCATGCAAAGCATCTAGCAAACATTCAAAAAGTTTCTGCAAAGAACCAGATTTCTATCGTAGAGAGAGGATGCCTCTGTGGAACTGCATTCTCAATTATATATAAGCCATCAGCTTACATTTTGAAGGAGTCTTGGTTTCTTTGCACATCAAAGACTTTAAAAAATTAAAAAGTCAAATTTCTTAATATGTATAGAATATGCAACAGGCATATAGGGGTTCTCAAAAACAGTTGATTTGTTATTAGAAAATAAATGAAACAGCACACCTCAAATGTAAAAAAACCTGTTAAATCTTTGGGATTGTTAATATTTGGTTTTTTTCTCAATCAATCAGGTTCATAATTATTTGCAAATCTCCTGATTACTTCTGGCAGAAAATGTTCTGAACTGAAAATATCTAAGAAAAATCACAACTATCTATGACTTGCATAAATTATTCTCACCTTCTGTTTGAAGTTTCCAATTTTACTATTATCTTGTGTTGTTTATTCAATAAATCACTGACTATACAAATCACAATTTTAATCAAATGCAAATGAGCATAGCTTTCAAGACGTGAGCCCAAGTCCTTCCTCTGTTAAGAAGCAGAGATTCAAAGGAAACTAACTTTTGTTGCACTCTGGGCACTAGATTCTTGACATCTGTTCTCTCTTAATCCTGTCCAGTGATCCTATGAGGTAGGAATTGCCACTTTGCCAATAAGGAAACAGAGATTCACAGAACTTAATCAGTTTAAGGTCACAGGTAGTATACCAAAGTCTGGTGCTAAGTCCATGCTTTTAGTCCTGTACCAGGCTGCCTCCAAATATTTCCTTGACTGTCTTCTTTATTAATTTATCTTTTCATAATATTACCTTCCTCTAGCAGGAAAGCAAACTTTTCTTCCTTTTCCTTATCCTGGGATTCTGAAGGGATGGATGGATCTACATGGAAGCTCACACTGGCTTCTCCACAAATACTACCCCAACTGACAACACAACCACCAGATTAACATTTCCACCACATTGCCTCAAATCTAGAAGGTTTTAACACATGTCAAGTTTTCTAAAATTAGGGTATTATAATTGATCTATAGTAGTGCACCTTCCCAACCCCCAAAAAGATGTTAACAAATCGATGATGCAACTTAGAATCAATGGATACAAAATAAGATATTTGCACCTTCACTTTGGTTAGTGACTGTTGTCAGAGAGACCATGCAGTGTTGGGCTCAGAGGACCCCAGCAAATATCCCCTATAAAGCCAGCTGAGGAGTGGGGAGTGGGGCAACCCAGAGATAAAGGGGTGCACAACCACTCCACAGAAGGGCAATGCTGGCAGTGCAGAGACCCCTAGTTATCAGCTAATGCACAAAGCATGGTCCAGGGTTTCAGCCCAGGTCTTAATAAGTATTTACTAACTTTCAGTAAGCAGAAGGCACTATGTACACATCTAATGGGTAATTTCCACAAAGGATTAGGACCCTGAGCTGCCAGACAACGGGGTGCTTTGTACCATCCAACATAAACAAGTCCAGCAGCTCCCAATATTCCTGCGGGATTAGAAAGGGTCTCTCCACAGAGTTTTGCAAGGCAGATCTCTTTTCAGTACATGTTTCTGATGAAAATGGCTTCTCTTCCCCCTTCTCCCTGCCATGTGAGGCTCCTAATATGACATTGATTCACGAAACTTCTCATTCTCACTCAATAAAAGTGCAGGAAAGCCCTGGCTTTTGGCTAGTTTCCAAGGATGAGAAAATGAATGAGATTGAAGAGGTATAAACTTCATTTAAATCTCACCAGAAGTCAATGTATTGAGGATGGTTGGTTTGCAGCGTAACTTTACAGGCAGGCCCTGCTTCTGAGGTGTGATGAGCAAAATGATCTGTCACTGAGAAAGAGCGACTGGCCATTTCCATGCTATTTTGGTCCCAAGTGGTAAGAAATCCCACCCAGAATGAAACCTTCCCGAGTACAGCGAAGAGGCTCTCGAACTGGGGAACATTTCAAATATAGCTTTGCATAAGGCAAGAGGAAAGCCGGCATTTAAAGGGCAGTCTAAAATTACCACGTACGAGCTTCTGTGCTATCCCAACACGCAGGGCCGTGGGCAGGGTAAGCCCTCCCTCCGGATGTGGAAATTGACTTTTCAGTGTTCCGGTGTTCCTGGTCAATGTCAATTGGCTCAGGAAATTCATTCCTCCTCTGTCATTATGATACAATGCTTATCTCCAAAATGAAAAAAGAAAACTTTCTTTCTTTCCAAATTCATTTATAAATAAGAATTTGCTCCTCTCACAGATGGAGCCAGAACTTTACCTACGACTGCTGAACCTCTGGAGAACCTTAACGTGTTGAAGCTGGAAGGAACCTCGACCTCCAGTAGTTCCAGGGAAGGTTTTTTCTCTAGTGCCACTTAGGATTGAAGTTGAAGGAAAGGGTGAGGCGGAGTGCAGACACACTGAATAGAGTGTCTCTATCAGTTAGCAATGTCTGGCTTGGTGGGGCAGCTCATGTCCAGCTTCTTCCTTCCTAGGTGACTCAGCAACTTCTCCCACATCTGGAGGGTTTGGCTTTTTGGGAATGAGGGGAATTTCCACAGGAAGATTGTGGCATTTTTCACCTTGGAGGTAGCTTTATAAAGGCACATGGAAGCAGCATTAACCTCTTGATCTTGAAATGTTCTTCTCCTCTGGATTCCTTGGGGTCCCCTCTACCTTCCACCCGCTACTCCTCAGTCTTCCATATCTGCTACCTTTGTTTGTCCCTTAAGTGTTTGTATTTCGCTGGGTCTGGGTCTAGTTTCTATTCCGATGAGCCTTCCTCCCCATGGCAGTAACTGATAACTGCCTCACTGGTATCCATTCTGTCCTGCTTCCTCACTACAGAGCCCCAGTTTGATTGGGGCTACCAATGTACCTAGCCACACTGCTGTGCCACCTCTGCGTTTGGGGTAGCCAGTGACTAAGTTCTAGATACAGAAACTTGTTGGATGGGGCTTTCAAGAAAGCTCAAGGATGGGGGTTGACTCAGCTGGCAGGTCCCTTTTGTCCTCTCCTCCCCACTTTCTTCCCCTCTGAAGTGTGCATGCAATGGGCTGGAGTTGCAGTGGCCATTTTAAGACCAGCAGGTGACAAGGGTGACCAACCCATCCTAACCATCCTAGTTATCTTGGTTTTAAAATTTAAAGTTCCATGTCCTGGGAACTCCCATAGTCCTGGGCAAACTGACCCAGTTGGTCATCCTAGCAGGCAACCCTGAAGATGGAAGCCACTGCCGTGGGCAAGGTGGAAAAATAGAAGGGGCTGGATTCCTGATCACATTGTATAGTCTTCTAACCAGTCTGGACTTCTTGCCTCTGTATTTTGCATTATGAAAGAAAAAAAGAAATACTAACTTAAACCATTATTGTTTAGATTTTTTCTGCTATAGGTATCCAAATTACCTGAGAGACTCATTATCTCTATGCCTTCCAGCTTTATACAGAGGTGATTCTCAAGTCTCTCTCCCTGGCCTGACCCTTTATTCAGTTCTGGACCCATATATCTTTCTGCTGGGCATCTCCACTTGGACATGCCCTAAACACCTAAGCTCATTCTCGTTCCCCCAAGTCCTGTCCTTCCTTTGTGTTCCAAATTTGAGTGAATGGAATCCACAGCTATCCAAAGACAAATCAAGAAATCTCAGTGTCTTCACTGATTGCTCCAATTTCCTCTTTCTCCAAAATTCTATCAATCTTGATGACTTAATTTCAAAAATTTCTCTCAAAGTCCTTCATTCCACCAAGTTCCGTCCCTGGATCCAGTTTAGAACACTAGCTCTTGTCTGGATTATTATAATAGCCTCCCGATGTGTCTTTCTGCTTCAGTCTTGCTCTACTGTAATCTGATCTCCACACTGTAGCCAAAGTGTCATTTCTGTTATGCCAACCTCATGACAACACTTCCTAGCCTAAAACACCCGAGGGAACCCCCACTGTCCTCAATTTATATGGCCCTGGTGTTTTGGCTCTCATATATAACCACATCCTTATTGCAGTCTACATGGCAGCCACAGAATTTCTTTTAGCTTCTCTAAGCTAAGGTGCCAGATTCTTTGTTGCTTCAAGTCTTCCTACATGCTGTTCCTTTACCTGGGATACTCTTTCATCTCCCTTCCCTCAAACATTCTACTGCACTATCTCTTGCTTCCTTCTTAGCTCACTCTATACATCATTAAAGTCTTAGTTTAACAGAGCCATCACATACAACTGTGCAGTGCACAACCCATACAGCTGTACACAGTGGTCCTCTTTAGATACTGCTTTTTCCAGACAGGCTTTGCTAACCTCCACATCCAAATATGGTTAGATGTCTCTTCCAAGTGCTCTTTTAATATCAGCATTATAATTTTAATTTTCATTTGTCTGATTACTTGTCAGTATTCCTCACTAGGATTTTAAGCATATAAGGGTACATACCACAGCTGCCTGCCTTCTAGTAGATGCTCTCTATATTTTTAAATAAATGGGTAAACTCTTTCCTGATGAGAGGCTTGTTTTATTATGTTTATATATAAAGCCACATTAAAACTCTTATTATGGAGATTTCTCATTAGGTTTGAATTTCATATTAATTACTCACTTTACTGTTATAGGAAATATGATATTTAATGAGAGCTGTAAATTCATTGGCAACTCACACCACACTTATTATTTTCACATATGCTCCCACTGTTAATATTTTCTGAAACATAAATTCTTACTATGTCAAGATACACAAGGGATTGTTGAAATGCACAATTCTTTGCCTTTCTGGAATGCAGAGTTTGTGGGAAGCATTCAGAAAATGTTTCATTGTGTGACATTTCTAGATTAAAGGGAGCTATAGTTTTATCAGCCTCAAGTTTCAAGGAGTTCCAAAGTGCAGAAATCAGCAATACATTGAGAACTGATGAGGTCAGCATTGCTTAGCTGTCTCCAACGCCATTTTGGTTCTCCCTGACAACAGGGAAATTATTCTTATATCAAAGCTAACACTGCAAAAGTCGTCTTAAAAGATTACAAGTGTTAAGCCTGGCAAAAGCAAAGCAAATGCCAGGAGGCAATCTCCAGTGTAAACAATCTGCCAACATTTGAAACCACAACCACAGATGTTTGTTCCACCCTTTGTCATAGGGTCTGGGAAGGGTGTAGCTTCAAACCCTGCTGGCCCAAGTGGCAGTTTTAGAAGAGAAGTTTACCTTAGCAACTACCAACAGAAAACCAAGTGATGAACCCACAGTGAAAGGTCATGGCGTATTTGGAAAAGGAGTTTCACTTTACACACTATTTAACAAAGTGTGAAAACATAAGACAAGGCTGCATTACCTGATAGTGTTTGTTCTATCAGAGATCAGTCCTCAGAACACATCTTACATTACATTACTTGTCAGGTGGAAAAGATATTCCTTGGAAACAGAAGTGTCCCTCTATTAAAAATAAAAGAAATGTGGATGGTGGTTACATCAGAGGACAGTGGGTAACCGAATTCACTCTGTCAGTTCCCCAAAGGTACCCAGTGGGGAAAAAGTATTTTTCTTCTATGGAATATGTGTTCATTCATAAGATGAGACTCTAACTCTCTACCTTGCCAGCGCACAACTGAATATTTTTTCTCATGCATTATGCAAGGCAATTCTGTCAAACAAAAGGAGTTATATGCGTTTCAGCTTCATTCAAACCAGAAGAAAATAGGAGTGCCTATGAAAATTCCATCATGGTACAGGTAAATAAATACTCTGAATATATATATATATACACACACATATATTGATATACATATATTTACTTTTATTTGCACTTGATCACTTCAAGGCCTGCATTTTATGCCTATTATAAAAGATAAAAGCAAGTAGGAATAAGAATATTCCATTTTAAAAGAAAACATAGCTGCAGAGGTAAACACATTTCATTTTGTTACATTACAGAGAAGATACGACTTACATGGTGGGAACATAATAACAGAAAGAAGAGTTTAAATGACAGTAAACCTCACACTATCTGCAAAGTGAGCCATCTGATCTAGACTAGGAAGTGACTTTAAAACTTTTTTCCCCAAACATAATTGGACACAGAAGTCCATCTATTAAGCAAAACAAAGGAGAGTGGCTGAAATCACCAGGTGGGCTGAACAGTTCTACATAGTCATTTGTTGTCCAGGCGGTTTTCCCTACGAGTCTGTTCCCTCCCGGCCAACCTCCTTTACAGGGGCCCCTGAAGCTTGTTGTCTGAGCCCAGGGAGGGCTTGGAACCCCTGACTTAGACAGTCTGGAGTCTTCTCAAATATGGCCGTTGAATACCACGTCCTGCCTGCTCCAAACCCGACTCCTGCTCCTTCCAGCTGCTTTGTCCAGTTTGCCGGGTGTTTAGTCTCTTACACCAACTCCTCTGTACATGTCTATGTAAGTAACCACATTCACGTTGCCTGAGACGTCCTCACTTGCAAAACAGTCTTTACTGAAGTCAAGAGCCAACATGCTCTTTGCTTCTTCCAATCCAGCAATCCAACCTTGGCTGCAAAATGGAATCACCGAGGGAGGCCTTGGTTTGCCATACAGCCTAGACATCCCCCCAGGTGATTCTCAAGTCAAGCCAGGCTGGAGAGGCACTCTTCTTATCTGTTTACTTTCTTCCTCTGGTTCTAATACAGCTGGACCTCTGCCAGACCATACATTCAGTGATGAAATGGTTTGGGTCTATTTCTCTCAGCCTTTTACCGTCGATGCTTGGCACATAATAGGTGTTCAATAAAGATATGCTGAATGAATTAAGCGGTATATCTTGGCAGTCATTCACCTAAGGTAAAGAAGGTTTAAAATAGAGGCAATAAATCTAAGCCCAAGAACAAAAAACACTGAAAACGAAGTCCTTGTTGATATGTTTTAGGAACACGCCTTAAATATGAAAAATAGATGTGTGACAATGTGCCTAAGACTTACAAGAAATCCCAGTGAAGTCGGAAGAAAACAAGGCAGTAGTTCAATGAGTTGTTTGCCATGGAGACCAGGGTTTGGATAACAATAACACTGATAGCAACTGTCTTTATTCCCGACAATTTTAGAGCATGTAACTATTCACGGGGCACTGGGCGTGTTTAAGCCTCATAGCAACCCCATGATAAAGTCGGACAGTTATCATCCTTCATTTCACAGATCACGACAGCCTGGCTCAGAGAATGCATGCTGCCTAATGAGCAGCTGGGTTCCGGATCCCGCTCAGACTGCTAGATTCAGCAATTAAAAATACCTAAGTATTTTCCAAATATTGCCTGGGACATACTCATACTCAAAAAAATTATTTTTTTTGTCTGAAATTCAGATTTGACAGGACATCCTGCAACCCTCGGTTCCAGGCCATTTCTTTTTCTATGAAAAGAGCATTTTAGATTTGAAGGTCACAGTGGACCCTCTTGGATTAAATGGGCTGAGCCTATGGTCCCTTTCTCCTCTCCTTTCTAACTATCTGTGATTGGCCTTTCTGAAGGGTCTATACATACCTGACTCTTGCAGATCTGTGCTTTGCTCCAGCAGAGCAGTGGGCCCAGCTGACGAAGGGAAAGGGTGGCATACAACCACAGGTGACGTCTCTCCGGGCTCCAGGCCCACGCTCCCCATATGTACTCAATAGTTTATTATTATTATTATTTTAAATAAGTAATACAGAATGGCATATAATTCAAAGATACAAGATAACGAAGCTAAGCCTCTCTCTTACCTTTGCTTCTGGGATAACCTTTGAGAGATGTTTTAATCCATATACAAACATATTTACCTAGAGCCTTTTAATTTTTATATAAGTGGTTGACATACTATATGCTATTCTGTGTCATGCTTTTTCCCCCCTTAATATATCCTGGGGATTTTCTAGCTATCTAAAGCTGCATGACATTTTTAACTGCTGCATAGCTTTCCATCGTGTAGATGTACCACAATTGAATTAATTGGTGGCCTAGTGGTGACCATTTCCTCCAGTCTTTAGCTATTAAAAGCAACGTGGTGATAAGTCTCCTTATACCTAAGTACACATTTCTGAGTATAGTTGTGGGAAAATATCCGAGAAAGGGAACTGCTGAGTTAAAGGGAATGTGCATTTATACTTTTGTTGAATGTTGCCAAATATTCCTTCCTGAAGTTGTACCAATTCATGTTTCTAGTAGCAATGATGTTTCTAGCAGCAATATATGAAAGCATTTTCCGCACCTTTGTCAATCCAGTGTGTGTTACTGAACTTTTTGATGTTTGTTCATTTAATAGATAAAAAAATGGCATCTCATTGCTACTATAATTTGAATTTCTCTCATTATGAATAAAGCTGAACATCTTTTTACATGTTTAAAAGCCATTGATAATTCTTTTGTGTGATGTCTTTGGCCCATTTTTTTTTCTGTTGAGTTGCTGTTCTTTCACTATTGATTTACAGAAATTTTTTTTGTATTAAGGAAATAAACCTGATATCTGTCATATGTGTTGTAATGTTCCTCCAGTTCATCATTTGTCCTTTGATGTATGATCTTTTTATGGCACAACTTAATGAGTTTTGAAAAGATCTTATATTTCCATGAACATAAGACATATCCAGGTTAGGAAAAGAAAGGATCATGTTCTACAGCCCACATGATTATCCTCATAACTAAAATAGCTACCACTTACAGGAGGGCTTTTTATGGGCCAAGTCACTTGCTAATCACTAAATGCTTATCTTTTTATAAGTCATCACTGGAGTCCTGTAAGAAATGTACAATTGAGTCATTGTACCAACAGTGCTTAAGATTTATTTGGACCTAGAGATAGCCTGAAATAAAATTATCAAATCATATGGAGTTTGTCTTGGGTATCTTTTCAACTTTTTAGTCAACTTTCTTTCCTCATCACTGCATTTTTTTTTTTTTTTGCTTTTTCCTCTTTCCCCTCTTCTCCCACGGCCCCTCCCCTCCTTCCCACATATCCTGCATACACTCTGAGCCTATTTATAATTTCCTAGGTTTTCCTGCCAGCTCTCAGCTATTCCCTATGAGGGTGTAAATTGAACAGTAACCCCAGCTTATAGAGCACAAAAGCAAATTTGAAGATGCAAAAAATTCAAATAGGTATAAAATTAGAGCTAAATAATTGATAATGATAAGGGGTAGGGAGTATTTGCAGAATGAGACAAAGTAGGGAGCTTCAAATTCTGCCCGTACATGTGTCCAGTCCTGTCTAGACTGAGAAGAGCATCAGAAGGTGCCTCTGGAATTTGAAGCTCTGTGAATTTTACAGAAAAAACACCCAGGATGTGGAGTCAGAAGCTCCTGTCCTGATTTTACCTCTCTGTTAGCCATGAGTCCTGGGGTTACAGTGTATCTGGTGGAAAGAGCATGGGTTTTAGAACAAAGTAATTCTTACTTTGAATAACAACTCAGCCAATCAGTGCGTGATTTCAGGAAACTTAACAAACCTCCCGCAAGCCTTAGCTCCTCAGCCATAAGATGGGGATACTATTAGCAATATACACCTCACAGGGATATTTGTGAAAATCCAACAATATCATGCATAAGAACTATGCACCGTGGGTACTATAAGTTCACAATAAAACATGGTCTCAAATTTCACATCTGTCAAATCATTGTAACACGATTTTATCAAAAAATTTAGATTGAAGTCATGTATACCAGAGTTTCCTCAAATTCTAGCATTCATATGCCACCTTTGTGGTTTTGCCATATCTGTACACCCATGGTACTAACATTACTTAATGGTTTTCTTTAACTGTACTTATCTTTGAAAAATACAGCAATTATTTTAGCTGGTTCTTTAGCATATTACCCACAAAATTTGGAAGTTATTGTGCTGGTTAATCTAGTATGTTTAAAAATAAATACATAATTATTAAAATAGAAAAATATGGCCATGTGCCACCTGAAATAATCTCATGAGCCACCATGGTCTGCATGCCACACTTTACTAATTTACATGAAAGTTAGTTATTATATTTTCAATCTTTCCTTTTCAAGACTTAGAAACTAAGGCTCAGAGAGGGTGAGAAACGTGATTCAAGTCAACTAGATGATGCAGAGACAGCAATCTAGACTTCCAGGTCCATGTTTCCATCAGCCAGCCTCCTAAAATACCTCTAGTTGAAGCCAAAGTTAGAATCTTGCTGCAAAACTACAGGATTAACTCCATGAAATCCTGAAGCAACCTTGCCTTTCTACCGCTGTTGTTATTATTTCTTCACCCAGGAAACCTAATAGGCAGCCCTTTCCTCCCACAACATGCCTGGATAGTGCACACCTGCGAATACCCAGCTACGAGCCCTGCTTGGCTTGGCTGGAGGAGCCCAGGGGCAAATGAAACAAAATGCAGAAGGACAGGGAGATTTAGGGGTGTCAACACTATATCCTGTTTGGAGACTTTTCTGGAAGTTGTCTCATCTTGTTATATTCTCTCCCAACCAAACATTCTCAAATGTATCAAGCCTTCTGGACATTTCTACCAGTTGCCTCCAAAAACTTAGGCTATGTTTAAACAAATCAAGAAATCTCTAAATAATCCCTAAGTGAGCAATAATAAAACTGTAGAGTCTGTAATGAAGAGGAGTTCGGGGTACTACAGAAGGAGAACAGTGCAGGCAGCTCTGCAGTGAGCCGTCTCACCTGTTTCTAAGTATCAGCCTCGAAAGCCAACTAAGAGTTAAGGACGTTGCCGTAGATGTATGTTGTTTTTGCCTTCCCAGCATCCATCCTCCCACAATTCTGGTTTTTCTTTGGGAAACCTGCCCTCCCTTATTTTCAGTCCAGATGATTTCAGTGGGGCTGACCCCAACTCCCCACCCTCATTCCAGGGATGGCCACATGACCCAGGCTCGACCGATCAGATCACTCAAACCCTTTGCCGCAGGGATTGGTTCAGGGATAAGTGCGTGAACCAACTCAGGTAAATGGGGGCTGATTATGAGAATTTTCTTAGCACTATTAGGAAAGAGAAGTTTTCTTTTTGTAAGGACTATCAGCTGTAAGAATGTCGGAGGCCTCCATCTGCTGGCATACAGGAAGAAAGTCCCCTGAAAATGACTCCTGCACAGCAGAAGCAGAGCTGAGAGATACTAAGGGAAGGAGACTGAATTGGATGTCACCTGTAAGCTAGCCAGATATTCCTGAACTTTTACATTCATTGTAAAGTCCTTCTTTAATTTAAGCCAATTTGAATTAGAGCATTTTTTTCACTTGAGGACAAAAGAACCCTGTCAATACAGAAGTCTGAGTAAGTGTGTGATGGGCTGGTTTCTGCCACGAGGAAACATGGAAAGGAAAGAGAGAGGCAGAGGTGGTGAATGAAACAGAAAGGTGGCCTGGCCAGTTTCTTGACTCAACTTTGTGCCTATTTAGCTGTGTGGCCTGGAACAGTGAGTTAACCACTCCAAGCCTCAGTTTCCCCATCTGTAAATTAAAGGAAAGGAAATAAACAATCAGTAGTTCTTAGACAGAACACTGAAGCCCTGCAGTGTCCCATACAACGGATTGAGGTCCCCAGCCCAGACTTCCATTCCGAGGCACTAACTCTCATCTTATCCATATTATATGCCAGGCTTTCTTATAAGGTTTTGTTGGAAGAATGAGTTCCACTGTTAAAATAGATTATTTTGACTTTTCCAGTTCTGTTTATATTGACGTCTAAATTGAACCAAAGCTCAGCTGGGGCCCAGTAGGAATGTGGTGCCTGGTTCATATTTTCTGCTCTACATTAGGAGTTAGTCAGAAGCCAAGGTCAAGAACTCAGTCCCTGGAGGGTTTATTATTAATAGCTTTCGCAGACATAAAAAATTGTTAATGGCTATTCTCTGCACCCCTAATGCTGAGAACTGTCTTAGAGACGTGGGTCACTGGTCACACAAGAGGCTGGGAAAAGGAGCGTGAATGATTCTGGATCATCATTAGCTGTGCCTTAAATGCCAATACAAACACCACTGGCAATGTTCAACGTAGGCGACCTCTTCACAGCTAGCAAACAGAGGGTAGTGTGCTGGAGGTTTTGTTTTTCTTTCTCAAGACAGTGTAGAAGAAGCTGAGAAGACAAAGGGCACCTGTTGCACAATCAACTGCACAACACCTGATGCGTATCCAGAGTATTCTAAAGTAACACGGATTTGCTTTTCCTTATAGAGACAACACACATGTTGTAGTGAAAATCCGATGCAGGAATAATTTTTATGAGTGCGTATAGAGGCATTTTTATGGAAAGATAAATTATTATGACTATATTAAATATATTAACTTCAAGGCAACTTCTGACACTTATGCAAATTTAAACTGTTTCATATCTTTTAAAAATGTCTTAAAAATAGATTTCAGCACCAATTTCTTGAATGTGTTGTCCATCACTATAGTCAAAACAATTTTCTTTGCTTTATTTCAGGTAAAAATTATGAATGGAACTAAAGCCTGTATAACAAATGTATGTTCCAAGAATAATATTGATCTTGCCAACAGTAGCTGCATACTTAATTTTCTTTAAAAAACATGCTGAAAGATAAACTAAAAATGAAAACTATTTTTCTATTTTTCCTTCTAGACTCTGTATGACTGGGAGTTTTCTCATTAGAAAACTATTTTTTTAATAGTACGTAACTTAGGCAATTTATATCAATACAAAAATTAAGAGTCATTTATATTTTGAGGCTTAATTTCTCTTTTTTATTAACTTCTGATTTCTATCATTTTGCTTTCATGTGCAAGAGAGGGCAACAGTTAAGTCAGATGAGGCAGAGTCAAGACGAGAGGCAGGCGAAGGGTTAGCTGAGGGCAAGTTATGAACGTGTCAGAACACATCTCAGGATTTGGAAGCAAGTAGAGGTTTGGTAGGATCCAAATTGGGAAACACAGATGGTTTCAGAATTAGACACAGTGAAGAGGGTGAGGCTCAAGATAGGCAGAAATGTATGTCAACACTGGGACAAAAGATTCAGACCTACCGGATAACAGGGAGTTTCAGACAGCACCTTGGATAGCTCCCTGGGCAAGAGGTGTTTTGACAAGGCTAAGACCCTAAGAAATGAAGAATTTCACCCCCTAAGCCCCAGACTTCCCAATTGGCACCACCCCTTGATGGAATGAACTTGGTCCCAGAAGCATAAGAGAACCAGTTACAATATTCCACTGGAGAGTCTGTCTTAAAGCCCTAGGGATGATGTCTATGTCCCTCAGTAAAAGGATGTTTAGTGATTGTGGTATTTAGGGGGCTAGTATTATCTTCAGATAATGTTTTCCAAAAGTCTTATTCCACCTCATTTGGGAACAGAAGTTTATCCCAAAACTAACATTACAGGAGCCCTGCAGTACAGTTTTAATGTATTAATGTTCACCTTTGATTTCTTATTATCCATTTGGGGTACTTTTATTTGTAGATTAAAGGAAGTGTGATATAGCAAATTATGTATTTATTAAATGTAATAAAATTTTATATTAAAGCAAGTTTAATTTTCCCTATTACTATAACTTCAGATATAGTAAAGTCCACGATAAAAAAAAAAACCCTAGGTTTGATACTCATGCAGACCTCTGTTGCCAAACATTTTCCCCCTGACCAAGTACTATTACCAGTGGAGAAAAGTTGTTTTCAGCTGACTCCTCGCTAGTAAAGCCCAAAGTCTTTTGAGTTCAAAGACAAAGTTCTCTGGTCATATTTGCCTTATGGTGTCAGTGAATCATAGCAATAATTGAAAAACCCAAATTCATTCCAAACTGTGTATTCACAGACTTGAAAACATGACATTTAGATTATTAAGCAAGTGACTAGCAAATTTATATAGAATTAACTTAGGAAAGGAATTAGGCAGAAGGAAGAAAAGAAACATAAGTAAAAGTTGGGCAAGGAGTGGAGTTGGAGAAGAGATATCCACTAGGGATATCTAGGGATACCCCTAGAGACACCCACCTGCTCAGTGTTTAATTGTAACAATGTAGAGCCTATGACATGAGGATGTGGTGCCAGCTGACTTCATCCTACAATATTTGTTGAACATCTACTCAGTATAGGTACTGTTCTGGGACCTGGAGGTTCCATTGCAAACAAAACAGATGTTCAGGGCATTATTTCTCTTTTCTGGCAATCTTAAATCCCTAGAGTGAGAGCTGTCTGGGTGGCAACTCTTCAAAAACTATGGTCAAGACACAACATCAGTAGGTCACCAACTAGGAGGTGGGGATGTCATTCCTGGAACTGGGGGACATGGAAGACCTGGGTGAGAGATTGAGAGGTGATGAGGCCCCCACTCCATAAAAACCAGTCTCCCAGTATATAAATTGAGAAGTGCCAGAAAACGGGAAGCAGGTTCCAATGGTATTTTGAAGCCAATGAGTTAATATATTAAGGGAGACATAGGTGATACTGAGCTGGGTTTCTTTCTATGGTCTCTTTGACATGACAACATATTAACATTAGGAAAGACTTGAGAAGTCACTGAGGGCAACCCCCTCTCTCAACTGTTCTTACGTCTCTCAGCTAATCAGCGGCAAGGCCAGAACGTGTTCATCTTTACTGAGATGGAAGCAAGATGCTTCTCTGTGTGACTTTCACATTTTAATTGTGATTGGCTAAAGAGTCTCCTTGATGACAATAGCTAATTGAACCCACATTAATAAATATAAACTTGAGGTACTACAGGACATTTTGTTTTTCTCCTTGGGCCCCTGATAGGCCGTGCTTTGGCTTGTGATAAAAGGTATAAGAAAGAGAAAACCCTGGATAAGCATGGAAGGAGAAAAGCAGCCAAGGGAATGGAATGACAGGCCTGACCCGGAGCTCTCCGGCTTCTTCCAGTGAGAAGTACCATCCTCATCGTCAGCTACAACTCCCTCTGGCATGTGATTGTTCCTGCTCTTAAATAGCAAAGACTGTCTCAAACGATTGATCAGACAGGACTTGCTTTGGCTTAGGAGACATATATCCGTGCAAAAGAATTTTCACAGAACTATGGAGCCCTTTATTGCTTTGGTTATAGGATAAGCAATACTTTAAAAAGCCAACGGAACTGTGAACTATTTTCCAAAACTTCAGTCCAAAACAAATATAACTTTGTAAAACTAAAATGAGAATCCCATAGATAGACACTTTAAAATGAAAATGTCGAATTATTACAATACTGGTAAACCACCAATGGTATAACATAAATACAAAGCGGGGGGGTGGGCAACAGTGGACAAACCAGCCATTCTTACGTGAAAATTGTTCCTATTCCTGAGAAAAGACAATAGCGGCCATACTCCCTTCCATGGCTTTCAAAATTGGTCAGATTGGCTATTCTGTATTCTGATTTTACTTATAAAATAAAACGTCTTATGTTTCATTTATGTTAATTCAATCTTTAGCAGGAGATGCTAGGAGCTGAGGCTTTGAAATTCAACTGACAGTGTCTTATATAAGAATATTCCTATTATATCTTAAAATTTTATTTTTTACATTTTTACCATTCCTTTTGGGTGGTGCGCTTGGGGGAGAGGCATTTATTAGAAAGTTCTGGTTTGCAGGTGGCATTGCATTATGTTCCAAGAGTGGACCAGGTAGGGGAAATTGCTTCTTAAGCCTACAGGTCAGAAAAAACAGGGAACTGCTTCTCTGCAAAGAAAAGTAACTTCCATGATTGGCACTGTTTTCTAACCATCCCTCCAACAGCAATTCTGCCAGAAACAGACCCAAACCTGGGCTAAGTTGCTTGTAGCAGGCTTTCCAGACATAAGGCTGCAAGAGCTCTTGACTTTGCTTTCAGATAAAAAGAAGCCCAGCCACTCCTTTGAATTCTTGGATTAAAAGACAGGGGATGTATATAAAGAAAAAAAGTATATACTCCTATATCCTTGCAGAAGTCAGAAGACAGAAACAATTGAGGTAAAAACATAAAAAAAAAAAAACAGTAACATTAGATGAGATCTCATACTTTTCACCTACTATTTTAATATCTGAATTATAGATTTACTTCCATGGGAAAATTACAGTAGACTACAGTAGACTGAAGCTTGGCTTTGGAAGACAGCTTTTTTTAAAAAAAATTTTTTACCTAGTGAATTTTGCATTGCAGAACAACTAACAACTAACAAAGTTCATAGAACTTTCTGTAGTTTACATTGACCTGCTACCCACACTATTTTATTTGAGCTTTCCAACAATCATTTGAAGTAGCTATTATTATCCCACGTTCTTTATATTTTAACTCTTCATGGTCTGTATCAAGAGGCAAGATGGAAAGTCCTGTAAGCAAGTGCTCTTTCTCTTTGCGTTTTTCTTGTCCCATAAGTTTAAGCCACATCCATCTCATGGACCTCACTAGAGCTGTAAAAATCTGGTATGTTCAGGTTAGATAACTTTTATTTATTTATTTGAGACACAGTCTCACTCTGTTGCCCGGGCTAGAGTGCCATGGCGTCAGCGTAGCTCACAGCAACCTCAAACTCCTGGGCTCAAGCGATCTTCCTGTCTCAGCCTCCTGAGTAGCTGGGAATACAGACACACACCACCATGCCCACCTAATTTTTTTCTCTTTTTAGTAGAGATGGGGTCTCACTCTTGCTCAGGCTGGTCTCGAACTCCTGAGCTTGAGCAATCCTCCCACCTTTGCCTCCCAGAGTACTAGGATTACAGGCGTGAGCCACCATGCCCAGCCAAGATATCTTTTATTTTGACTGGAAATGAGATTATCACAGGTAAGAACACCTGGCACAGTAGGGGACAGGTAAAAGTATCAGGTGAATCAATTTTAATTGGTTAGCTTCCTTGGATATTCCTGGGAGGAAGTATGGGCTTCAAGGAGCCTCCAAAAAAAGATGATCTCTTGAAACTTCTTCCTCTTGGTGGATCAGGCCTGGGGCTAGCTCATATGGTGAATACGGGGCCTTCAATTTGCTGAATCTATCCACAGGCTTTTATACTGTTTGGGACACTGGTTAAAATCTTGGAGCCAGCAAGAGACTCAGGGGGACTGAGGACTAGTAAGGAAGTTTCGTGGTTTTTAAAGGGCTTTTAAATTATCTCCCAATTTTATTTTTGTTGGTTGGTTTGTGGAAATAATGTGTGGTGTGTACACACACATATGCAAACCGTACTACAGACAAACTCACAATATGAAACATTGGAGGTTTGTGGCTATTGTTCTGAATATGCTTTGGTGCACAGAAACCTGATGGAAGAAGCTATAAAAAATAAGGTATAACAAACTCATCCTACACAAGGGGCAGGAGAGGACGGTCCCTCCCTGGTCATCAATCACAATGACACATGAAAAGCCCACGTCTGCTCTCAACTCACTGATTTGGTCATTCCCTACCCCTCCAGAAAGGTTCTGTGACTTTCCATTGCTCTCAAGTCCAAGATAAACATCCTCAAGATCTGACTTAGTATCTATCACTAGACCAAACCACATGACCTCATTTTCCGGGTCTCCTCCTACTCCCAAATTAGATCTTACTCCCGGCCTGCCTGTCCCCTTCTCTGTCTCACCAAACTTTCTCCTTTGCATCAAACAAACAGCTGAGAGTCCCTCTTCAGCCAGACTCTCAAAGAAAATAAAAGGTACTTTTGGTCTCAATGTCAATTCATTTGGTTCACCAAACATTTATTGAGTGCCTACTTTATGCCAGGCATGAAACAAAGACATAGAGGCCTGTTTCAGTGACTTAACGGCCTACTGTGGAAGTGTTAGGTTTGAAGAACGCTTGAGTCAGGGCCCCTAATCAGACCAGGAACCCCAAATCTCTCTGCATTTAACACTAAGTAAAAAACGTTTCCTTCCTGGTATGCAACGTAAATATTTATGAGGATTTTTAAAAATTAGGTGTTTCCACACTATTTTTCACAAAATAGGAACTAGACCTGTTTTGGAATTAAAACCTTCCTGACCATTTAGAAACGTTGCAATATTTTCCATTCCTCGATGTTCAGTTTGCATTTGGCCACAAGACACGGTTTAGGAAGAGCTGTTGGCCGCCAGCTCACACGGATTGGCAATGACACACGGAAACCTAGGAAACTGCCCGAGAAAACAAACAATACTCCCAAATACTCATGCAACCCAACCAACTACCCCTGAAAGCTCCGTCACTGCAGAGCAAGGCACTTTTTCCTTCCTTGCTTCTTAATAAAGGGTCTTAAGGTTAAAAAAAAAAAAAGAAAGAAAAGAAAAAGAAAATACACAGCAATAGGAAAATGATTAACTAGATTTTATGGTCCATATCATGAACTGTTAGGCAACTATTAAAAAGAATAAGATAATTTGTGTCCAGCCTGGGCAACATAGCAAGACTTCATCTCTTAAAAAAAAAAAAAAAAAAAAAGAATGCAGTAGCTCTATATTGACTTGTAAATGTGTCAGGTGTATGAGTGTATGTATATATACATATATATGCATATATATATTGCTACAGCATGTAAAAATCATATCAACATTTACATAAACTTTAAAAACAAAAATTTCTGTTTCTATACACATAGAACAATTGTGAAAAGATGTACGCAGTGCATTACATTACAGGTAATATTGGTTATCTCAGAAGGATGGGATAACATGAGGAAGGCTATTAATTAGTAATTTACACCCCATATTTTGTATTACTTGAATTGTCATAAAAGCATGAATGTTTTGGTCATTTAAAAAAGCCAATAGCAGGGCCAGGCACGGTGGCTCACGGCTATAATCCTAGCACTCTGGGAGGCCAAGGCAGGAGGATCGTTTGAGCTCAGGAGTTCAAGACCCGCCTGAGCAGGAGTGAGACCCCGTCTCTACTAAAAATAGAAAGAAATTAGCTGGACAACTAAAAATATATAGAAAAAATTGACCGGGCATGGTGCCACATGCCTGTATCCCAGCTACTCGGGAGGCTGAGGCAGAAGGATCCCTTGAACCCAGGAGTTTGAGGTTGCTGTGAGCTAGGCTGACACCACGGCACCCTAGCATGGGCAACAGAGTGAGACTCTATCTCAAAAAAAAAAAATAGCCAATAGTATATTAAAGCAAAAATAGGAGACTGGGGAAATACTCTCCGCCCTACAGAATGAATGATGAGTTTAAGATGTTTCAATATATACAAAGTAAGAAGAATATTTGGCAATAACACTTGTAATTACATAACATCTAGCCACCAAGAAGCTCTGTTTGCACACAAACTTTCATCGAGTTTTAATCGACTGCAGCTGCACACGCTCCCACTTAGCCAGATAAAGGGCAGGTGTGTTTGGCTTGTGCCGGGGCCAGGCACACCTGTTGAATAACTTCTGCAAGGTTGCACAGTGAGCTGCGGATTCCCGGGAGGTCCTCTAAAACTCATCCATTCACCTGGCCATGCTGGGTCTCCGGTTTGTAAAGGGCAGATTTATTATGACATCTGAGAGTAAACAGTAGCCATTTTCCTGTCAAAAACCCAGAAGTAGCCATTAAATGTGTAGTTTAGAAGCAATTAGTGAAGTGCTCACAAATAACACGCAAAGGCTGACCAGAGAACAAATCCCCTGGGCTTTGATTCATAACCCCCCAGCAGACCACCCACACTTTATGCTAGAGGACCATGTGTGCTCATCAACAAGACAATCACATCTGCCCTTCTAGGGCTGTTTATACTCATGGCACCCTGCTGGGTGGCTTGCTCAGTAGGAGAGGAGAACAGTTAATGTCATTCTTAGAGCAGCTTGTAATGTCATGAATTTCTTCCTTGAATAAGCCCTTTGCGAGCTTGGATGTCCCAGCATCACAGAATTATCTCAGATCCTCATGTTCTACACAACAGCCTATGCCAGTGGGATTCACCCTTTTAGGAGTTCTGCTAACAATGGAGGTTGAGTGAGCCCATAGTCGCCCATCTATGGCATCTCAGGGCTGGGGGAGGATGTGTCAAATAAAGCAAGGTTTATTACCAGTGGGTGTACATCAGAGGCCAAGAGCCAGCGACCCAGCTCCACACCTTGACCACAAAGCACACCAGCTAAGTGGAGGCTGGAGTTCAGACTGACTCTGGAAGATGGCCCCCTCTGTGCGAACCCTGAGGTGCCAGGATTTCCAGATGGCCGCTGGAGGAGAAAGGACCAACTGGAGCTGGGCATCTGAAGTGGGCTGGATTTGCTCTGGCCCATGCAACCGCCCCACTTCCTAAAAAGGTAGAATTCCTAAGGAAAGGAGGGCTAGACCTCTCAAAAATTCTGGAGTTGCTCTAGACCTCGAGATGTGAGTGTGTGAGGCCTGGGATGAGAATTTTTTTGGCGGGGGGAGAGCTCATATTAACTGTGACATTTTTTTAAAATTAGGTGTTTCCACACTATTTTTTTTAAAACTGTGCAAGTATTTTGACATCTCTCACCACCTTATTTAGTCTTTTCAAATGAAGGAAAAGACCAACTAGTCACAGGTTTAATGGGGTTAAGACGTTTACCCCTTTGGTTCCTATTTGCAACACGCAATGTTCCTTTGAAATACCAGACAGACCTGGCAGTGGCCAACAGTAAATCCCCACCCCTGCAGGGTTGAAAAGTTCAGGTTCTCTGAGCATTGTGTTGCAGTGGCACTTGTCCAGAATAGGTCCCTCCCCATAGTTGGGGGACTTTACATGTACCAGTGAAAAAGCTTTCTCTCCTTCAAGGGGAAGAAAGAAACTCTCTCCTCAAAACGCAGCAGATCTGGCCGGGAGGTGTTTCGTCCTGTCCGGTCTCCTCAGCTGTCCGTCAGGCTCTGTTGTGCTTTTTTGCAGTGGAGCAAGAGGGACCAAAACCTAACCTGAGTTTACAGGAAACAAGACAGTGACGGGAGTGACTGGGAGCAACTGAGATACTCCTTGGCCTCCCACATCCAATGCTTCACAAAAAAATAACAAATCCACAAACTACAACAGCTAGAATTATAAAATCCCTTCCTCCCAGGGTGGTGGAAGGCAGGAAGGAAGGGTGGGAGGGTAAATGGCTCAGGGAAAAAAACCAAGTATCCAAAGCAGGGGGGCTGACACATGCTAGAAACCAGCCACAGAGAGAGCTGTGGTCCTTTCAGACTCGCAGCGGTGTTAAAAATCCACACACTGGCATCGGGAAGATTCTGCATTATGTGCACCAAAGACAACTTGCAATTCCTCAGAGAAAAGGGAATATGTAGAAGGCTTTGGCAGCATGGATCCTGCCTTCCCTGGCAGGGGGAGGTGAGCAGGGAACAGAGCCACCACGGCCTCCCTCCAGTCCCACCTGTGCTCTCTGGGTGGCAGGAGACCCAGTGGCCTGCAGCAACCATCGGGTTGGAGGGAGATGGACGCAATGAAGGGAGCTTCTCTGCAGAGGGTGAGCGGCCCAGGGCAGACTACCCTACGCTGTCCCATGGAAGACTCTGTTGCTTAAGAATGCCGCCAGGAGAAGAGGCAGCCAAAAAGGTACGCTTTGCCAGGGGTCTTTGCTGCATTGGCGTGGATAATGAATGAAGGAAAGAGGACAGAGAAGAGGCAGCCACTGATGATGTACGAGGACTGCACTGCTGTGAGAGAAGCCAAGGGCAAACCAGACCCAGAGTAGTAAGGGCAGCTCCTTTCCGTGTCTGACAACCGCCGGTGCATTTCCATCTCCTTATTGAACCAATGCTATTGGAAGTCGTGTAGTGAGCAGAGAAGGGACACGCATGGGAGACTGACCAGCTGACCAACAAGATGGATGGGAAAGAGACTCACAAACATTCCCTGGATGTGGAAAAGAGCCCGTAACCAAAGGTTGAAGAGCATGTCAGCAATTATTTTGCTGAGACCAGGCAGTGGGTGAGGCTTCCTCCCTGCTACCTCAAATGCCAGGTCAGCTGTATCTTGAGACCAAATGGCATTTACAACTGTGCTAAGCACAAATGAGATCACCCGAAAAGCACCGGAAATTAACGTGAGGAAGAGTTCCAGCCACAACTAAACATCTCCATGTAGAGAGGGATCACTAGTAATTCGGGCTGTTACTGACTGAAGCAGAGGAATAAACACTCCATGAAATAAGAGGAGATTGAACCAGAATACTCCACCATTCCAGGCTGCAACACTGGAAAATTCTATTAACAATACGTGACTCACTCTCTTGCTTCCACTCTATAGTCTGGGTTCTTTCTCCCTTGCGCCAGGACGCTACTTCCCCTTCAATGCTGCTCCTCTCTCTTTTGCAGGATTCCAGCATCTAGTTTTAGGATGGTACAAATACTCCAGGTGGAGTCTTCCATTCCCCTGACAAGGTCCTGGAGAGAGGTTCTGACACTGTCAGCCATGTCTTCACCACCCACACTCTCAACTACACAGAGGAGAAGAAAGGGCCCCCAAATCTCTCATCATGAAGGACGTTTACTGGTTTATTATAAAGGATATTTCAAAGGATACAGATGAAGAGATGCACAGGGTGAGATGTGGGGGAAGGGCGGAGCTTCCATCCCTTCCCTGAGAGCACCACCCTCTGGGGCCCTCCACATGTTCAACTACCTGGAGGTTCTGGGATGAGGATTTTTGTTGGCATGACATGGTAGGTTGCATGACAGGAGGCTACCCATTGTGTCTTCTTTTTTTTAATTTTTGCCCCACAAACCCCCCATTGTTTCTTAATCAGCAGCATAAAACAGTATATGGACACTTTGAAAAATGCCACTGAAGGGGCCCAGGTAAAACCTGAGTACTCTAAAGGGGAGAAGGATGGTAGAGAGAGTTATCAGACTGATTTAGGGTTAGTAAGATACACAGATTAAATGGTGTTTGCTCTGACAAGTCACCTTGGACGTCTGTCCTGTACACAAGACTGTTCTATAGCAGCAAATGAGTCCTTAAGTGTCATGATCCCCCAAACTATGCACTATAGCACAGCTTTTCTCTATTTCATAATAAAAATTATAAGCAGGAATGAGTAGAGTTGGGTTTTATGTGAGAAAAGTGAAGTCTCTGAAATTAATGAGCTGGTTCTGAGTTTCAAGGAACACACACAAAGGAAATTTTTTTACTTGTGAATATCAGGTGCTGTGTTGTGATTTCACAGCTTTTTTGCTTGGGTGTGCTTTTGTGCCAGCCTGCCTCTCCAGAACTGAATCCCTGGTTTGTTTCTTGCAAATGGACCAATCATAGTCAAAGAACAGCTTGGCGTCTCTGGTTTATGGACCCCAATAGGGAGGAGGTCTGGATGACCTGTACCTTTCAGAACACCCAAAGCAGAAGCGAGTGTCACTTAAATCTATTCTATAAGATGGACATGTAATGCATACCGCACCAACATGACATTACCATCATCTTAATTTGACATAAAGACAGAGTTCAGAAATCATAATTCCTGGTGCCCATTCTGAGCATCAGGAAGCTGTGCTGTCCAAATGATAACCATTTAAATGTGGCTGTTTACATTTAAACTAATTAAAATGAAATACTGCTAACCATTTAGTTCCTCAGTCAAACACAGTCACATTTCAACTGCTCAATAGCCACATCGGGCCAGCAGCTACCATATTGGACAGCCCAGGTACACAACATTTCCATCAGCCCAGAAAGTGCTATTGGACGTCACTGGTCCAGATTAACCTTGAACATAACCTTGGGCCTTTGTGATGGGAATCATCCACCAAGTTAGAGCAGTCAAAGGGCCAAGATGAGGGGATAAAGGAGGGTTTCACCTCTATTGCGCATGCGCTACTCCTTCATTCTTTGACATGATCAATTTAAAATCCTTTGATCTTACAAAAGGGCCATGAAAATACGGTGTTGAGCCCTCCCCACCTCACACTCTGGAGTGACTACTAACCATGACAGAACCCAGGATGAATTAACCCAGGCCCCAAACACAGGAGGATGACAGAATTTTTATACTGCTAACGGATCATCTACTAATCTGTAATGCTTCCTGATGCCAGAGTATTTGTTAAGTAAAGAGAAAAAATTGTCCCAACACTTGCGTTTCTCACCTTTAACTTGTGAAGAATTCTAAGGGTTCAGCCTTCCTAGGATTTCACAGCCATATATGACAATCTCCAAGGGAACGCTCCACGGTGCTTTTGCTCTAACAAACTGCTCTGCTAACTCTGAGCCTTGACACCTAGTTTAATGGAAAAGGCTGAAAGGACTATTTTTAGAGAACAATTTATTATTGAAACTTGCTCGTGTTTCCACTCAAGAGTGTAAGCATTCTATAGGGCCCCCTCACTCCCCCTACCATGAGCGAGTGATCCAAATTCAAGAGGTGAGAGGCATGATACAGAGCTGGAAGAAGGACACCAATCATCCAAAAGCACTTAGAAAAAAAGTTTGTCCCCAGACAATCCAGTCCAGGTCTGAGGTAGTAGCAGCTTTTCCAACTGGAAAGGATGAAAGGTTAATGCAATCTCAGAATCGTTCTACACTCCAAAGCTAGGCTCACCATCTCCAAAGAGATGTAATAACATGTTTTCCTTTGCCACAGAATTGGTGAACAGGATCCACAGCCCAGGGAAGAGAGACCCTAAGTACCTCCATCAATTTTAAAGACAGCTGTCAGGGAGCCTTCAACAGCCCAGGCTTACGAAGAGGGGCCAGAGCTGGCTGCCCCCACCCTCCTCCCAGCCCTGACACTCAGTTTGCAAAGTCACAGGGCATTTTGGGGAGCACATTGTTCCCAGTGAAAGAGAATTCTTTTGCCTGCCTGTCTTATGCACACTGCCATACCCCTTGTATTTTTCACTTCCCAACATGTCCTGGAGATTTCCCTGTGTCAATACTTAGTGATCTCCCTCTTCCTTCTAGACAGCAGCACAGTGTGCCACTGTGAAGATGGACTCAACTGAGTCTCCTCTGCTGGATGCCTGGGTTGCTGACAGCATTTTGCTGATGTCAACACTGCCACCATGAATGACCTTGCATGTGCGTCACTTCACACCTGTGTGGGTCTATTTGTAGGACAGCTTTCTGGCAACAGGACTGCTGCATCACAGGGCCGATGCATCTGTAATCTTGGTAGATTTTGCCAAATTCCCCTTCGTTGGGTTATACTCTTTTGCTCTCTTGCCGCCAGTGTATTAATACGAATGTCTACTTCCTCACAACTTCCCACACAATACGCATCGCAGGAAATTTATTATACCCTAGAAGTTTTGAGTAACGTTTCTTAAACTTTGTAAGAATAACCAGAGGGAATTTGTTTAAAATGAAGATTCCTGTGATCCACCCTTAGATATTCCAATTCAGTAGTCTGGCTGAGAGGCTAGAAAGCTGCATTTTAAACAAATATTGTAGAGATTCTGGGACAGGTGATCCTATGAACAATGTTTTTATAAGACACTTAAAGAGTTAGAACATCCCGGCCAAGCCACAGATGGTGGGTTTTGCAGGCCGAGTTGCAGAGGTGGTGCTGGTGCTGTGCACGGTTAGGGTCCTGGACTTTGAAATCCAGGCGCCGTGGCTTCCTCGCTTGCTAGATGTATGTTCTTAGGCACGTTACTTCACCTGGGTGTGCTGCTGTTTTAGCTGTAAACTGGGTCTAATAATACTATTGCTTCCAGGATTAAATGAGTTAAAAGTTTTAAACACTTTCAATAATGCTTGGTGCTTGGTGATTATTTTAAAACTACTTTCTTATATGGTAGAAATGGCTAGTTATCTACCCCAATATCCATTGTCCCCATCCTCCATGGTAACAGAACTCCTGATTTGGGCTGGGCACAGCCACCAGAATGAATATTGTAGTTCTCAGCCTCCTCTGCAGCCCTCTGTGGCTGGCCCGTGAGACACAGGAGGACAGGCTGCATAATTTGTGGGGTGCAGTGCAAAAAGAAAATGCAGGGCTCCTGGTTGAAAAAGCAGGAAAAAATTGCTACTAAAAGTATTAAATATAAAGCTTTTTCATTTCTTCCAAGATCTCTCTCTCAACTTGTCATCATGACTTTTATTTGCTATTTTATGTTACTCCCTCAAGCTCACAGATACTGGTCAGACAAATGGAGTCTCTCACTCTGGCGACTCAGTGAAACACAGTCCCTGGGCTGCTGGGTCTGCCCTCTTGCCAAATGCCAGCCCTGCTTTTGGTGCCCTGGTGGGGGGGAGGTCAAGTCAGGCATCTCCTCTTCCTACTGTCTTGCTGCCCCAACACACCCTGCATAGTGGCCCCAAGGGTAATTGCAACCTCCACGTGCTAGGATGTGCTAAGTGTCCAGGTGAGGGAGCCACTTGCCCCCACCGAGTTGCCTACTTTGCTCTCTACGGCACTGGCGGCTCAGGGCAGGGACCACTGTCGCCATGCCCTGCCACAAAATGTCATGAGCCATGCTCTGCTTGCCCAACACCCCTCCCCCCCCATCCTGGGGCCCATGTGTACAGGACAGTGGGCTGCTGCAATCGCTAGGTGGGATGGAGAGGGAAACCGGGAAGGCCCAGGGTGTCAAGGGAAGAGGGTGCAGCAGTGAAGGACTGGTCCTGAGTAGGTGACAGGAAGCAGGAAGTGGGACCCTGCATGAGCTGAGGCTCCAGACCCCTGGCATGTACCCCACTGTCCCGTTGGACTTCACTTAACAAAACACAGATTCAAACATAAATTTACTGAGAATTTCAAGATGGTTTAACTACCTGTTGAACTGCAGTGGTCATAAGCCCGTGGAGCCAGTCTTGCATATAAGCGTTAAGTTTTATGTGCAATTTTTGGGAAATGCCTTTAATAGCATGGAGAATTTGCCACTATGTGAGACCATGAGGATAAGGACTACAACTAGGGATGGCACAGTGTGAGTGAGAAAGAGCCTGGATGCCAAGAAACATCCTTTCATTTAAAGCTAATAAGGTCAGTGTGCTTAGCCTGGGGTCCAGGGGTTGGTTTCAGACACTATAGACAAACTATTCTGTATCTGAGTAATTTTCTGGGGAGAACATGCATGGCTCTCATCAGATTCCCAAAAGGGCCCACATCCTAATAGTTAAAGAAACACAGCTATGAGGACTGAGCTTTGAGCAGCTGCACACAGAGCTCCTTTGGCTGTTTACATGTTGAAGTAATAGTAGTCAGTAGCCAGATCAACGTAAGATGTAGAAGAGGGCAACATGGAAAAGACACCACCACCGGGACTGGAATGATGAACGAAGGGGCTGTGGCCAGGCTAGGAGAGAAATTCTAAATTCTTTATCCCCAGTACTGTCTTGGTGAGATGAGATTCACGGCTTATAGCAGAACCATGAACAACTTTCACTTGATACCTATTTGAAAGTTGCTAGGATCCTGTATATAATTCACATTATTTGAAAGCTGTGAGCACACTGTCTATAATAAATCACTACAGAATAGTGTTTTTTTTTCCAATTAGTCTTTTCAGTGCCAAAGCCCAGAGTTCATGAATCTTTCAGTAGCTTCAGCGGGGGTGTCCGAGCTGCAGAGATCATATTGACATTTGAAACAGCCATCCTGGAACCTGGAAAAGATAAAGCCGGTCCCCTCCCACAAGAATTTTCTGTTGCTTGGATGGAGAGTCTTCCCTTGGGGATGAACCGGCCCCTACTCCAACTCTTGGTTTTGTTTTGGTTTTAAAACAACTGGGACATTTTATTACAAATATTCCGTGCTCCTCAGGTACAAGATGTACAAGTTCCACAAAGTAAGACAAACTTGGCTTGTCAGAGTGAAAGCCTTCTCCCTTTGAAAGCACACACTTGCAGATACTTAAGCTTGGAAATGAGAGCTTTACTCTTTCGCAGGCTATTTGTCATTCTCTTACACAAATCTCTGCTGCATCTCAAACAGAAGTAATAAAAATATGTTTTCAACCCTCTTCTTAGAATGTGCCTTTCTTGACTTGAATTTTTGGTGCACTCTTCTGTCTCAGCCTTTTCTGCTTTAATTTGGCAGCAACAGAGACAAATATATATTTATTGATCCGGTGATGATTCAAAAGTTTCGGAAAGTATTTAGCTTAGAGAGACAATAGAGTCTAGTGGTTAAGAACCTACACTACCTAGATTCAAATCCAACTCAATAGAACCTAGGCAAGTTACTTAACTTTTTCACCGTGCCTCAATATCCAGCTCCTAGATTTGTTGCGAGGATTAAATGAGTTAGGGCTGATATGTAGAACATGTTTGCTAAGTATGAAGCTACCAGTATTATTCTAGTATATACAGTATCATAATTCTAAAATTAAGAGAATTTATAATCTACTTTGGAAGAGACTACAATTCAGGGTGGCTTCTTGAGTACTTATCCGGAGGAAAGGAGGCCTCAGCTAGAACCAAAAATTCACTCCTTGGGCACTTGAGCTTGGGGCGGACAAGTCACATAGTGGTGGGACCAGTGATCACTGTGAACCAAATTTCTTTGAGAGGGGTTTTATGCTGAGATGGCACCACTGGGCAGGAAAACTTGATACGTTGTTCTTTATAAAAGAATTAAAAACAAGGCAAACTAGATGAGGGATAGCGTCTTCCACCCTCCCCAGACTACCAAAGCGCTGAAAATTTCTTAACAGTAAGTACGTCTGAAATTAGTATTATCAGTCATAATATTGACAACATCTACTTAATGAGCAGCCAATCTTTAATTAACTCTATGAGGTTTTAATCCTGAGTGGTTCCTGAAATAGTTGAAATGAGGGATCTTTTAAACATTTTGCATTTGTATTTTTAAATTTAACCTCCCAGTGTACCTCCTTCGTATTGTATAAGCTCACTTTGTAATGTAGTCCCAGGAACTTTCTGGTAAATTAAAGGGAAACGTCAATTTCATTTCCGGTCCCTTCCTTTAGCCTCTGTGTTCATCTATTCATTAGTAATCTTCTCCAAGCCCAGGTGCTCTCCCTCTGCCCCCCAACTTATTCATTTCTTTAAGATTGTCACTTTGCTTTCTCTCTAGAATTGCTGACTCTTGATACCGTCCCCCATCAACAACCTCCTGAATGGAAATGCCTTCCCCCAGGGCTGAAGTGAAAAGTCACCCAAAGGCTATACCATGTAAATTCTTCCTTTGGCTTTATCTTATTGATAAGTAAGAATAAAAATAAAAATAATACCTCATGTATGTATAGAACATTAAGGTTCACAAAACACTTTTTATCTTGACTGTCTCCATTAACGTCACAATAGTTTTGGGAGGTAAGCAAGGAATATGACAATTCAGTTCATATGTCAGAGAAGTTAGACAAGCAGGCATTCTGATCTTACAAAATTTGAGGACCACAGAAAGAACATTTTCACCAAAACCCTAGATTTATGACTCATGCTTGGTTCCTAGGTTAATTATTTCTACTTGAATGGAAAAAAAAATAGAGTAACTTCTCAATTCTGGAACCCCTGGGCTGTAGCATGGCTTCCTCAATTGGGGAATTTTCTGGTTCTTAAAAGGAAACTATGACATCTTAGGTAAATCAAGTTTTCCTTCACCTCACAGTTGGTCTCCTTTACAAGGAAGAGACAGTCAATGTGAAGGGAAAGCACACACTATTAACCTAACACAACCCAAGTTAATTCTATCAAAACCAGGACCAAGAAGGCCTCTCATCTGGTAGGCCAGTAACCTCCTTCTGACCTTTTAAAAATTACTCCTTATTAAGAAATTCCATTAGATCATTTTTTTTATTTCCTGTTTATAGAGTTCCAGATATTGCATGTTTGGTGTTAAAAGGTTAATATAAATGACCATTGATATTCAAATATTTATTTGGTCTGATTTTTTGAAAGCCTTGCAAATAGCAACTCTATTTATTGAAACATTTTTTTATCAACATTATATAATATATTTAAATCTCAGAATATTTACCTTAAAAAGGAGGGAGAAGACAATTGAGTGTAGAAATAGCAGAGGAATATATTCTGCTATAAGAATATATACAGAAAAAGAAGAAATGGGATAAAACAGTGAGTATATTAGCCAAAGATCTGTGACTGGGCCATATATACATATATATAAATTTTTTTTTCTCTTTTTAGCAGTGGAGCTTTTTTAAGACTATAAGCTGATATGGGTTTAATCTTTCTTCTCTTTCTCTTTCCATATGCCTGGAGTGGTAAGGGCCCAGGCCCACTCTTCCACAGGATGAAACCAGATCTTGCTTTTTCTCCTCCCAAGGAGCAGCTAGGTTCATGCTCATTTTGTGCACGAATATTTCTCAGGAAACTCAAGAAATTAGGGGGTAACTGGCCAAGGAAGGATTTAGATATTGGTGGATCTCCCAAATAGCATGCCAGTTTCTAGCAAAGCACAATGAAAACATGATCCACCAGCCAGCCCTCACTCGCCCTACACTGTTTCCAAAGTTCAGCTCAGCCCTTTTGCAACCATCTCCCCCTGAGAGGGTGATCAGAGAAGTTTCAGACAGGGTTGCGAAAAGGCACATCAACACTGTTTTTCTTAGCTGAGGAAAACGTCAAGAGGAATAAATTCTTCTTCAGTCAAGGCCATGCTGACACGAGAATGATGTCCTAGGAAACAAGGGGAGAGTGACCAAAAGAGCAAAGGTTTCTGGCTGAAATTCTCCAACTTTTCCTGTAAACCCTGCAGGAGCAAGAAGTTCCAGAAAGCATAGCCGTCCCCTCCCGGGTGCTACAGCGTGGATCAGGGCCAACGCAAAATATTCACGATCATCTTCAAGTTCCCCATTTCAGGAATTGGAAACCTAATTTTCTTCTTTGAAACAAAACTTTGGATTATTTATAGCCTCTGCTAGCCACTAAGGAACAACTTGTCAGGAACCCTATCCTAAACAAATTATCCGAAGACCGTGTATGTTCACAGTTTCCTTCTGACCCTACCATCTATAAAATGTTTCCAGTGACGAGCCCTGGCTATTTCATCCACAGGAATATTGAAGATCCTGAGACTTACGTTCACATACATTAGCCAAGAAAGGAGGCAGGTGTAATAGTTGCAAAAGAAAGTTGTGCTATGATTGGTAAAATGTTTAAAAGACACTTGGCCATAATAAATATAATTACTAATAATAATTGCGTGGCTCTTTAACGTGACCAGTGAAGTGACAACTATGGTAACAGAAAAACAAAACAAAACAGGAACAAGAAGAATGCAAACACTGCTAGTGTGCATGCAACCGAAATGCCACGTGAGATGGAAAATCTGTGAATAAAAGAGAAGGTACTCTTCAGCGGACTCACAACCTAAGGCTGAATCTGGGGTTTTCTTCAGCTTATTTCTCTTTTTCTCACATACATACAAATCCTTCCACCATGTTCTACTCCTTCCAAGCAATAGCAAATCCCATCCCTTGTGTCTATCGATGTCTCTAGAATGCACCTTCTGCATCCCGGTTCCACTGGCCCCTCCATAATTACTTCTAAGTAGGTGAGGGCTAGAGCCCCAGCGCTGGCCCCCCTGGCCCCTGCTCAGTACTGCAGGGGACTGTGTTTCCTAGCTGGGGCTCAGCCAATGGGAGGTCCTGGAAGGAGGAGTTTGGAGAGTTGCATGGAGGGAGAAGTATGGATATGTTCCCCTGTGCCTCTCTCCTTAGTTAATGTCACCTGACCTGTGGCTGCATCTCCTTCCATGGCTGCAGCACGGTTCCATGACTCCAGTGTGATTCCAGCTTTTGCCAGTGACCACTCACTAGCTGGGTGACTTTGGGCAATTTACTTAACCTCTCTGTGCCCCAATTTGCTCATCCGTACGATGAGGCCATAGTATCTATCGCATAGGGTCACTATGATGATTACTCAAAGAAATATCCTTAATGTTCTTAGGACAGTGCTTAGTGTGCAGTAAGCACTCAATAACTGTTAGCTAGAATTCTTTAACTTTGACCTTTGCTCCAATCACATTGAATCGTTCTTTCACGGTAATAGACTTTGTTACCTATCTTTGAGTCTTTGCCTTACGCCTGGCTTACCTTACCTAACTTTCAGAATTCCACCCATCCATTGCAGCACATTATAAATTCTACCTCTTTAAGGTATCTTTTCTGCTGTCCTCCAACCCTAACAGAACTCCTCCTTCTTTGGACGTTGAGACACCCTTATATCTCTCCTATTGCACACATCACATTCTGTCCTGGGGTTTAGACATTTGCCTCGTGTTCCCTATAGGCTTTTACTCTTTTGAGGGACGGATCCCAGCCTCCATCGTCACTGAATCCCACCCAGCCCGGTGCTCCCTGCTCCCACAGAAGAGGTGCTCCATAAATGCTCTTGTACTTGCTCCCCAGCTCCAGGCTGTGCCTCTACACACAGGCTGCCCTACATGCAGAGTCATCATCGTGCCTTTTAAGTAGTATGTATGCCCAGAATAATCATAAAATAGCCCTTTGCCTATTTTGCAAGTTAACTAAAATAAATATTTTCCCTATTTTTATAGTCTCTCATAATTTTAAGACATCAAAACTGTCAAGCTTAACTCGGCTCTGAATTCCCTTTGTAAGTCTTGTAACAGCTCACAGTTGTAGCATGTGTCATCATTTGCACCCACTCAAATCAGTTCGTTGGGATACAGAGCAGGGATTCCCCTCATTTTACACATGTTGAAAATAAGACTTAGGCTCATCACATTCAGCTCTGGCTGGAGCCGCACAATGTGGTACGTTGAGGTCTGGTTCTCTGATCTAGCATCTCCATCAGGCACTGTTGCCATGGCGACACCACACGGGTGGGCCACAGAGAAGGTCTAAGAGATGCTTTCCTCATAAACAAAGTGATTTTTGTAAATTATCCAAAAGAGCAGCATCTCCCACTTCACTTTTCCACTTGCATCACCAAATTGAAAGACTCTATCCTTAGACAGTAAACGCACATACACACCACATCAGCCAGAATCTGGCCCATAGAATCACCTGAGTTCTTTGACAGATTGAAGATCTCTGAATCTATTCCTTTTTGATCTACGTACAGTTTTTGCCCTGTACACTCTAAGCTTTCTGAGGGTCGAGACAAGGGCAACTTTTTTCTAAAATGTATAAGGCACATAGGTTTCACTGCACAGCCGTTTGAAAGGATTGTTGGCAGATATCTGGAAATCTACTGGATTGATATATCTACATATCTGGGCAAGCAGAAAAGAGTAGCCTGATGGTATCTATGCCATAGACAAGGGACTGTGCTGTGCTGTGCCGTGCTGTGATGCAGATCCTCCTTCAGGACTAAAGCACTAATTGCACCAGATGCCAGGACTGCCGCTGGAAGGCAGCCCTCAGCTGGTCAGCTCTCTTTGGAAAACGCCTCTGATAAAGAGACCTGGCACACCCAAGATCGCATCCTTTTTCCTGGATACTAGTCACAGGGATATACAGGCATGGCCCCCTTGCCCCAACTTCGAACAATACAAAGGGCCAGTCCAGCTCCAGAGCATCCATGAAGTAGGCTGAGGCCTTTGTTGAGGTTGCATCTCAGCCCAGTTTCTCCCTCTACCCAATACTGCTTCCTCCCTTTCCTGTCCTCAGGTGTTGATTTGAGGAGCACTCCCCCATGAACTCGCTAATCTCCTTGGGGTCTGCTTCCAAGGAACCCACCTGCAACAGGGAGCAGTGAAGAGGCACTATATATTGACTGACTGAATTGATTAATTCATTAACTGAGTCATTCATTTACGCATTAAGTTATTGGCAAATCCTATTGGCTTTATTCTTCAAATATATCCCTATTAAGACCGCTTCTCACTTATCTCTCTGCTTCCCACCAGCATGCAATTTAGAAAAAGACAAATGAATTATAGAAAAGCCCCCACCTAGAATGCCAACTAGAAAAAGGTATCTTTCCTCCTGACTGATGCAGCCCCTAGCTTGATGAGAAAAGCCAGATGCTCTTGAGCAGTGAACAACCTGTACCATTGTACACTACGGCCTTGCAGCCAGCTCCTCCTAAGTCACCATGACCTCTTGTCTGAACCGTAACCTCCAGCTGCCCTGCTTGCCCCTTGCCCACTCACAGTGTACTCTCCACACCAGCCTGCACATCTTTTTAAAAGGAAATCAGACCATGGTGCCTCTATTCTCAAAATCATCCAATTCCCACATATGCAGATAAATCCTATTAATCCTTGAGGTCTCTGGCCCGGCAGCCTCTCACCTCATTTTCTACCGCTTTCCGGGGCTCGCACTCACTCTGTTGCAGACACACTGACTTCTCGGCTGATCTTCATGTTCACCAGCGCTCTCGTTCCTCAGGGGTGTTGCCCTCGCTTTACCCTCAGAGCCCAGAGAGCCATGCAGCTGTCCTCTCATTTCCCTCGGGTCTCGTGCAGCTGTGACAGAGGTCTTCCCAGACCGCCCCTACCCTCTTCTTACCATCCTCCTACCTGGACTTTCTCCTAACATGTGATCTCTTATATACTTATTTATGTGTGTGTTTATTTTCTGCTTCCCCTTACCAGAATGTAAGTTCCACGAGAGTAGGAACTTTGTTTGTTCACTGCTATATCCCAGTCCCTACGTTACTGCCTGGAATATCATAGGTATTCCATAGATTCTGTTGAGCAAAATGACTGAATAAACAAACTTGCTCACAAACAACGTTCAGCTTGTTCCAAACCTTCTGCAAGCGCACGAGGAACAGGAGGGTGAAAACTGATGGGAACATGCTCGTTAGGGCTGTGTAATGTGAGACTCCTGAGCTCTGGTAATTCTTACAGAAATAATGGATGAGATTGTGAAATGATTTTGGTAGAGACATAGTGTACTCCATCCGATATCTCAGCCCAGTGGCCAGGCTGGGGATTGGAGTAAAGTGCACATGTTTTCTACCAAAGTGTGACTTCATAATTCTACATGGCTTTCCTGCCTTACTCTGACTTCTGACTCCTGCTTGGAGGAGACACAGTCTATTCTCTTAGGTAAAAATTACAACATTTTTCCTGTGAGAATAGAAATGTGCTTTTTTCACTGTCCACCTCCTAAAGCAAAGCCATTTAAAGTAGAGTCCAATACTAATTAATTTAAAGCACCCAAATATTTACATATGGATAGATTAATAGTCATCAAAAATCTTTAATTTTAGACACAAGTTAGGATTCTTAAACTAGAACTCATTTGATTTTAATCCCTGACATTTTGTGCAACATAAATAGGAAATATGATCAATTTAGATAAATTTGATGTATTGGAATGTTCACCATAAAACACCTTTCAAAGACAAAGATAAGTTTTTAGTAATGAGACTTTATTTCACACTTGCCTCCAAGATTTGGAAAGCTGATACACGTAGTTTTTGGATAAGTAGGTTGTAATCGTTGTTAGTCACTTCTCCAGTATGTTTCCTCTGTGATTTTGAGAGAAGGAGGTTTTATTGATTTATTCTTCTGATTATACTTCATATAGACAGACAGAAACATGATTAAGTATTTGCCTAAATATTAATTCACATGGCAGTTAAGCTCTTGGAATGTTGTTTCCACTTGAGTTACAGGAGCTCAGCATTCTCTTGATTTCATTTTGTTTCATTTTGCAGCATGAGGTTATATAGACAAAGAACCAGACCAGATTTCTCACTGGCTGGGTGCTGGCCTCCCTCTGTACCAACTGTGTGACCTTACACAAGTCATTTGACTCTCTTGGACTTCAGTTTCCTCCTTAGTCAATTCTCCAATTTAGATGTGTTATGCAGTAAAAATTTTTGCTATTTAGGAAATTGAAGCATTTATCTGCATAAGTAGCATGGATGGAAACAGAACATTACTTTTAAAAGCTATGTTCCAAAGATGGATTATACACAGATACACGAACACACACACCTCTTTGCCTCTGAATTCAAACACAGTTGCAGATATTACACAGAAATTGGCTGTAGTGGTTACTTACAGGGAGTGGGATTGAGGCTTGGGGAGAAAGAAAGAAGTCTTTTAATTTTAATTCATGTATCCTTATATTGTTTTTAAATTGTTGTCGTATATATATATGCGCATCATTTTTATAAACTAAAGGTTTCAAAAATGATGTGAGAAGCACATTTGATTTATCCTTCAGACACTTCTGTTTATAAAATAATGTTTATTCCTTTGCAATTCAGCAAAAATCAATGAAGATCTTTTTCAGTGAAATTCTATTTTTTCAGGTGGTTTCCATTTAATCATTGGTACATTGAAAAGAGAACAGGCTTTGGAATGAAGTCAACTTGGGTATAAATCACAAATGTACTATTTAAAAGCATGTACTTCAGGCAGATTATTTGAGCCTCAATTTTCTTATCTACAAAATGGGACTAATAATAACAATACTTAATTGCAGGTTGATAATCTGTTGGGCAGATTTTAAACAATTAAAATAAAATACCTAATAAGTGTGTGGCACAAAGTAGGTTCCAGTGATAACTATTAATTATACTATTATCATCTTCTTGTTTTCTCTTTTAAGATCTAGTGATGAATGAAAATTCATTAAGTTATAAGACAAAATAACGTTGCTTTCAAAAGATGGCTACTTAAATACTTAGTTCTGAAATATAGTAGTAAAAAACTTTCTTATATTTTTTCTTTCATTCACTTACTCAGTAACGTTGAAATTCATTTAGCTTCGACACTTTTAGAATAGGGCCAGATCTATACCAAGAACACCTGGGGCTCTGATCACAAAAGACATCCACTTCCACCCCAACCAGCCCCTAGACCCAGTTAGAAAAACTTGTTCTTGGGGAAGCTCTAAGACAGCACACATTTTCTGCCTAAACTCTGCCACCGGGTTTGACCTGGTGTCCCCTCTTTGTCCTGTACTTTGTCACACTGACTTCAACCTTTTGCCCCCTCAAATACTCATCCAATCTCAACTGGACTCCGTGCCAGTATTAAACTGAGTTTAAACCCACTCCCCTTTTGTGAGCCAAAACAGATACGTGCTGTTTGAGTCAGGGAACCAGCCCCTGTATGAACTTCTAGACAAAAATACTGAAATGAGTATATCCAGACTCTAGTCTTTTTGGCCAAGGCCTGAGTCCTTGTTCTTGGCATGAACTGGTTACAGTCAGTACTTTCTGCCATTTGGCCCACAGAAGTCAAGTTTTGCATGAGGCTCAACCTCTTCATGGGAGGGAGGTAATGTAATTTCACCCCATATCATTAAAATCAAACAAGAGGATGAACAGAAAACCCATGCGATGTGCATGCAGCTAGGCCATTCTTACTGCACAGTCATTTCCCTCTGTTTTTCAGATCTTCATAAATAGCACCATCTATGGTATCTTAAATAATTACCTAACCAATGGAGACGATTCTGTTTACAGATAAGAGTCTTCGACCAGAATTAACTTGGGAGGTGGAATGCCTTTAATGCAAGCCCGCTAGGGACCATGGTTCTAATCTTATTTAATCTGGTGCGTTTTGAGGGTGAAGGCAAGAGTTATGTGGATCATAAAACCCAAGTATGATGCATTTGAAAGAATCCTGGATTCTAGCCTCCCTCTATAATTCTACCTTTTCCAGGCTTCTGTTTCCTCATCCATAAAATAAAGGGATTATACACATGATCACCAAGGTCATCTGGCCATTCTAAGATTCCAAACACTTCAAAAATAATAGGCACAAGTGAAAAAACTGGACTCTTTGGATTGTTTTTGGACAAAACAGAGGATACCAAAAACTTGGTCAATTCTATGCCACAGAATACAATTGTTTTCAGTCTGTTCGACAGCAGCAGGTGATAGGTGTATCTCTCTGTGCTACAGGGAAAGAAATTCACAAATGGCTTCATGGAGGAGTCATAAAACTTGGCTTCCTCAGCCAAAAGAAAGCTGCTCAAAACTGCTCTTCCCTGTTCACCTCAAAATGCTCTTGCCCAAGATCGCCAAATGCCCTCATGTTGCCAAATTGAATGGTTTCTCTTTGTCCTCATTTTACTAATCAGCTGCAATAACAGCTGGACTCTCTCCCTGGAAACAGTCTCTTCTTTTGGTTTTTAATGCATCCCTCTGTCCTGGCTTGCCTTCTTCCTGCCTGGCCACCCCTCTCAGCTAGGGTTTTCCAGAGAGACAGACCTCCTGGCTGGCACCTTCTCTACATCTCCACTCTAAATCTTCGAGTAACCCAGGGCTTGGTCCTATACCCTCTTTCTCTTCCTTACTTGCACCATCTCCCTAACTGATTTCAAACAGCCCTGGGCATCCAAAACTATCTGCAGGCTGACAACTCCCAACTTGATGTCTTTCCCTCAGACTTCATCTCTGAACTCCAGATGCCCATGTTGAATAATCCATGAAACATTTGCATTTAAAGCTTTAACAAATGCTTCAAAAGTATGTGTTCAAATCAGAACTCTTGGATTTTCCTGTGTCCACTGTGGCCCACCCCCACCTGCCCTGCCCCCGTTCCTCTCTGTCTCCATAAATGGTCCCACCACCACCCAGTTGCTCAAGCCAATGACCTAGATGTCATTCTGGATTCTCCTTACTTCCCAAAACCATGACATGAATAAATCTTGTTGCTCTACCTCCAAAATATTAAATATATCCCAAATCCATTTTTTAACTCCAAAACTTCGGCCAGAATATAAACTGTTCTCATCTCTTGCCTACACGACTGCAAAGGCTGGTTTCCTGGCTTCCACTTCACTCCACATTGATTCTCCACAAAGCAGCCAGGGTGGTCCTTTTGAAATAGAATTCAGACTTAATCCTTCCAGTGGCTACCCATTTCAGTCAGATTAAAATCCAAACTTCTCACCATGACCTAACCATCCCTCCAAGGTCTGGCCCTGCCTCCCTCACTGTTCTCCGGCCACACTAGCCTTCTTGCTGCCCTTTTGTCACACACAGCTCTCCCCTACCTCAGGGCCTCTGCACTGCTCACTGTCCACCTGGCACGGCCCCCACCCTCCCTCACTGGTGCATGGCTGGCTCTTCTTCCTTATTCTGCTCTCGCTCAGTGCCACCTCTCCAGAGCTCTCCTAACCACGAACTGAAGCAGGCAGTCCCATCCCCTCTGCTTTCCTAGCACGCTCTTTAATTTTACTTGTAACGTACCTGAACTGACTTTATCTCTTTCTTTATGTGCCCATTGCCAAAATTCCCCACGCAACTGTAATCTCCACAAGGGCAGGGTTATGCCTATCTTCTGGGTTCCCAGGGCTAAAGCACCCTTTTTTCTCCACCCAGAAGTCAGCATGATCTTTACAAAACAAAAATCACAGTAGCTCATTACTCGCTCAACACCTCCCGCCCCCGCAAAGCCTTCCCATTTCTCCCAGAATAAAGTCCACTCTTTCCCGTGGCGGTCGCCAGGCCAACATGATTGGCACCCAGGCACCTGTGTGACCTGCTCTCATTCTCACTCGTCCACTCCCTCCTTCCTGCAGCCACACTGACCTCCTTGCTGGTCCTCAAATACATCACATGCTACGCTCATTCCCTCTCTCATTCAGGCCTCTGGTCAACTGTTTCCTCTCCAGAGAATCTTTTCCTGCTTACCTAAGCTACTCCACCTGTCCTATTTCCCTCCATGAAACCTATACCACCCAGCACATCACACCGTTGTTTGTTCAGTCATTTATCTTATGTTTCCCCACCAGAACACACGCTCCACATGAGATGAACTGTTGTTTTGTTCACTGTTGAATCCCCACCACCTGGCATCCAAAGATCCTCCATAGATATTTGTTGAATCAATAAATAAATAATCTGATCTTGCTGAAAATGACTACCTTTTTCTAGACTGTGCCTGTCTAGGTAGATTATACCTAAGCAGTAGAAAGACTTATTCTGATAGAAATTGCTCCTTCTTTTCAACAGTTTGGGTCCAGAGCTATAACCCCTGTGCTCCAGTTAAGGCAGCCACACTTATGGGCGAGAAGAAAGATTTTCCTGCCCAGTCCCTGCTTGTACAGCGCTCAGGGCTCCTCTGTTCCCTAACTTTCAGTCTCTAGTCAGGCTGACCGCTTGTTCACTTGAAACTCGTTTTCTACATTTTAATTCTGTTGACTTTGAGGAGACATATCTTTAGAGAGAGACAGAAGTTCCCCTGAAAGTGGTGATTTGTTCTGTAATTGAGCCTGTTTTTTGTTTTATTAAATGTTATCGTGAAGAACAGCACAACTATGTTCCACTTACGGATTCCCTCCCTTGGCTAAGTGGTGTTCCAAACACAAACAATGCAAACAGCTTGGGGAAATCGGCTTAACACAAATGAAAGCAAATCAGACCTGCTGATCTTTTTGTTTGGTTTAAAGCTTTTTGTTGGCTATAAAGCATAGTGGTGACTTTGGATATAAACTTAATATGCTCAAAATCAAACTATTCTTTTCTCTGCAGTCCATCTTCCACTAATCCTTCAAGTGACAAACTCACAAAAATTTACTGAGCTCCTATTGTCCACCTAGCCCTGGGGGAGGGGTAGGAATGGTGGGGGAGGCATGCAAAGATATATAAGTATGTGTGTATGTGTACATATATATGTACATGTGTTTATACTACGATATATATATAATTGCCCTTCCAAAACAACTACTCTGATTTCTTTTCTTTTTTTTTTTTGTCATGTAGTTTGACTTTACTTTCCAAGCATAATTTTGGTAAGTTTTTAAAGTTGTTCATTTTTACTGTATTTCTTTAAATAAAAATATCAGAAAAGAGGGAAAATAACAAAATGAAAAAGTGATTGTAGAAACTTTAAAATCCTAGACAACCAATAACAGTTTCTTATTTAGAGTTAAACTTCTGCTAAGAAAACTACTCCCGCCGGGCAGACTGCTGCCAAGGCTGGTAGGGAAGCTGGACTCTGGCGGTTCTTCCAGGCTTGGGAGTGACCACCACAGCTGAATCAACATCTCTGCGGACAGACCGACAGCAGGAAAGTTCAAGGGCTTTCGTCCACCGGATTCATCAATGAGTTCTGCATGGTAACATTTCACTGGTTGCTTAGCCGTACATTTAGCTCACGAGCACCAAACACCATTTCTACAATCCATTCTTTCAACAAGTCCTAAGTGCTTCTTACGGGACTGGGACCAGGGTAATTCAAAGGAAGCCAAGTGCAGGTTCAGACCCCTCTTCATTTAAAATTTTGTCATTCTGCTCATCATGAAATTTTTGCATTAATTTTGAATTTTTAAAATAGCACATTAAAATATTACTTTCTCTTGATTACTGAGATTTTTGGCACCACCTTAAATTTTCCACCCATGGCAAGTGCCTGACTTGCCCCTAGTCTAGGCCCTGCTTTTTTTCCATGTGCCAGGCATTTCACTAAGTCCGGGGATTAAGGCAAGGAAGAGACATGGATGCCAACTTCTAGAATCATTGCTTAACGGGAGGGAAAAGGTATGTGCTGAAGGAAAGCCAATCAAATGAAGGAGTGGTAAGCACTTTAAGAGAGGTTCAAAAATCATGACAGTGCTTCAGGAGTGACAAGGCAGGATAGAAACCACGACAACCCTTCCTGCGCCAGCCCTGCCACTTCTAGCTGTGTGATGTCAGGCAGACCACCAGAGACTTCTGTTGCCTTATCTGTGACCTAGAGAGAATGTCACCCACCTCCGACTGTGGTTGTAAGGTGAAATGAGGTTAAGTGCAGGAAGCATGCAGGGGCCCACGATAAATGGCAGCAATTAGTAGCTGTGATTCTATTTAAGTGGGCCTGGGGAATAGCCCATAACTCTGGGTTATGATACTGGGTCCCCCATGCCTCCATGGAGAGAAGGGCATAGAAATGCAACACACTGTGTGCATTTGCATAAGGATGCATGAGAAACGGGGCCAGACACTCATACCCAATAATTGGCCATTTCTTTTCAAACTGCTTCCAGAGCTCCACACTGAGTTCTGTGTCATTTAGGACCGTAAGAGAAAAATCTGTGATAAGGGAGTGTTTTCCACATGATCTGGAGTTTTATTACCTTGATGGATTTCGGCTATCAGTTTGGTTTATCACAGGGGAAGAGAAGAGTATTAAGACAATTGTTTGAATAATTCATACACAACTGGTGGTGGGAGGACCTTCCCAGTTTTCTGAAAAATCACTCTCAAACCACAGACTAGCTAAGGATTTCCCCTCCTCCCCATCCACATACACACACAAACACACACACAGACACACACACTCCTTCTTATTCATGGCTGGGCAGTGTCTTAGAATTTAGTTTCTACATGTTATATATCTTTCTTTGCTGCAGAAATTACTTTCTAGATTTGTCAAAAGGAGAAAATACTACTTTGTTTCTGGGAAATCAATCTGTTCCTCAGCGGAACACTCACTCAAACCAGCAGACAGAGGGAGCGTTGGTGGCAGCACAATGGCAGGACTAAAGCGTAACTGAAAAATCCATCTTTTCTATCCACCTCTGTCTGGGTACATCCCTGAGGGAAATGCATCCCTTTGCGGAAAGTCTCTACGACGTTTAAGCTCGTCTGGGATTTCATTTCGTTGAACAGATCCTGACAACACATTGGCCTTTGTAGATTGCTAAAGCCGCCTCGCCACAGGGACTAAGATTCATTCATCTATTTGTCAAATATCTATCGAGTGCCTCTTCAGTGCCAGACACTGTGTTAGGCGTGGGAGAATCTGTGGATGAGTTCTTCGCTCTCACAAAGCTTAGGGTTTAACAGGGTTGGGAGACAGTAAACAAATAATTACGTCCACAAGAAAGATATCAGAGAGCTAATGTGCTAGAGAGAGAAATACAGTCAGGAGATGTGATAGTAACTGGCAGGAAGGTTGGCCTTGAGATGGGGTGCTGGGGGGAGGTGACATTTCAGCCTAGGCTTGAATGATGAGAAAGAGAATGCCCTGTGACCGTCTGGGGAAGGGTTCTGGGCATACCCAGGAAATAGCACTATTGCACCCCTCTACCTGTGTCATTCATAGTGAATGAAGCATGTGCTGAGCTCCAGTTCATGGAGCGCATGGACCGAGTTTTGGGGTGTGGTAGTGCAGGCTTCACAAGAAAATAACCTTTGATCTCGACCCCGTAGCTTCTAAGAGATGCTAATAGAGCCATCAGACATTGCAGGGTCTCTGGAAAAATGATGAAGAAATCTATTCTTCAAGGATTAAGGCCAAAGAAAACTCAATGTAGTGGTAGAAGCTTTCTTTCCACTTACAGGAGATTGAAACTGGCTTTGGGAAGTGGGACATGAAGTCAGTTTTGTGATAATGGCACTAGGTTACCTGAATGAATGAGAAAAGAGCTTGTTCTAGGCTTGGAAAAACAAGTCCTAAAGGACCAAGAGCCAGTGGGAAGAAGAGAGAGGGGAGAGGATCATGCAAGATGAGCTTAACAGGAAGGAGTAAGAGACCACGGCCCTTATGATCCTGTCGCTTCCTAAATACACGTCATATGCCATGATATGAATTTTGGAAATGTTAAAACAATCTACCAACACCCTAGTTTCTCAATCCATAAAGAGTACCTTCCTCATTGGGTCATTATAAGAATTAAATGAGAGATGCATGTTCATATCCCACAAGTCAAAAGACATTGCCCACTACTGTATGAAAAGACAGAAAAACCAATCTCATTCCTCTGACTTTATCCAAGGTTGAAGGATATTCGTTGTTCTTGGACTGACATGTTGTTTCCTGCTTACATCCCTCCTCATTTGAGTTTCAATGTCTTTTTGCATAACCCAAGCAGACAAATATTACATTTTTCATTTTTCTTTGCACAGGGATACTTGGCTCATTTTCAAAACAAGACCATCAAAATTATTGAGGAACACAGTTGGACTGGAATTTGTCCAGAGAATGCAGGGCGGCCGTGGGGACCCTTTGAGTGTGAGACTCTCACAGGAGTTCCCAAGTTAATCCCATTTAGAACTTGGAACCAAGCAGAAAATTCTTCTGTTGTCCCCGGGCCCTGTGCCATTTCTAAAGGAAAAGATTGATTTAAAATTTCCTCAAGTTAGAATTCACTTCCTCAAATTAGAATTCATTTCTCCCTGTCTATGGGAGAATCTAGGAGAATGCTTTTATATGGTTCTCTTAGTCACTCACATCAGAACTCAAGTAGAAAAGTTTCTTGCCTCAAAGTGTAGTGAAAAAAAAAAAGAAGAATATTACAATTGCTATATCTGTCACAGAACACAGTCTGGAGCCAGAAAACCAGTTATAAAATATAGCCCTGCTACTGAGGGTCTCGATGATCTTCAAGGTTTCTCTATGCCTTGCTTTCCTCAACCCTGAAATGGGGATTAAAATAGGACCCAGCCTCCCTGGGCTCTTGGGAGGGTTAAATCAGTTAATACTATAAAACACTAAAACAACACATACTCACTTGTAAATCACTCTACAAGGGTTAGCTATATTATAACTACCATTATTTCCATCACAAAGATCCTCTGAGAGACCTCATGTCAAGGCAGAATGAGAACGGAGGCAATATAGCAGAGTGGTGATGTTCTCAGTGTTTGAACAAACCTAGGTTGAAATCCAGGCCCCATCAATTACTTGCTGAATTAACTTGGGAATGTTTTTAAAAAAACCCTCTAAACCCCAATTTCTTCACCTGTGAAGAGTACCTTCCTCACTGGGTCATTATAAGAATTCAATGAGATAACACACGTAAGGCACTTAGCATACACAGTATTTGGCATATCATAATTACCCAATAAAAACTCAATAAAATAACGTCATTATTCATTTTCCTATTGAATCTTCAGGTTCAACGTCAACCCGCTCACCCACTGCTCAGTAAATGCTTGCCAATGCCACTTTGTTCTCTGAGCTTGTTTGTAGCTACTCTGAAATGAGATCTAAGGATAAAAGTAAAAAACAATCATCTATGTATCTACTTTCAAAATATTGAAATAAAATATGCCAGGCTTCATCCTAAACTCCTGGCTGAGGGTACCTTGACAGCAAACCATTCTGCAGCACACCTGGGGGCTGGAGAAAGACGCTAAAAGGAGATTGAAACTCTGAATCCCTGTTGTTCACTCTGCAAGTGTTTTCCTTTGTCACCATCTCCGAGGCAAAATTCTTAAATCATTTGAGTCTAAAACCCAGCGTCTTTTGTGCATGACTATGATTCACTGTACATTTGGATAGACTGATGGTGACTATTACCTATTTTTCCAAGACCCATTAATTTTCTAAGAATTCTTAGACTACTAGGCTAATATTATGCCCAGCAAGAGATCACTCATAAATGTGTCCAAACTTATTTTATGACAAGAATATAGTCACAAAAGTACAAGTGGCTTCCTAATAACCAAAATGAAAAACGAAAGGGGTTAATTAAAAATATAAACCATTTTGTACCCTTTTCATCTACCAGCAGTTTTTATTGTGAGTAGCTGAGATTGTGGAGAGACAAGAGGCTCAAGGTACATTCTGAGGAGTGAGAAAGCTTTCTTAGCAACTGAACTGTCTACTTTCAGCTGTTACATAAGTAGGTCATCCTCGTCCTCTCTCCAAAGTTGGTTAATAGCGTACTTGACAGGCAAGAAGGCTACTGGGACCAAACTTGAACATGACAGAAATGAAGACATCATTGGTAATTATTGATGGGTTCTTTAAATAGGGATGGTCTAAAAACCTGGGATTACAGATGAATTGTGACTCATGCACCTTTCAATGCACTTTTAGATGTATTATTCCCAACACCACTTCTCTTGTATTCTACAATGTTCAGCACAGAACCATGTGTAGATAGTTTCTTCAGTATTTTATGCTGACAACAAAGATGGAAATCTGAATCACTAATATATAACCTGGGATATATTCATATTTTTTTTCAGTTTTTCCTATACATTTTTCCAAATATGAGTTCTAAGAGAATTAATATCAGTGTTGATTCTTTTTCTTTTTTATTTAAAGGTACTAAAGTTTTTTCAGAATCTGTGAAAAAAAAAGAAAAATGTTTTCAGGAACAACAGTGCAATTTCAGACATGTGTCACTGATTTTCAGAATTTGTAATGGAAAACCAAAGGGCCATACAGCTTATACTTTAAAGTTGGCTAGTGCAGGATCAAAACATAATTTCAAAAGAAACTTCTCCAATCTACCCAATTATCCATTTTTAATAAAGTCACAGAAATAGAAGAAATCTGTAGATGCTTAAAAAGAAAACTTCCTAAGTTACACTTTCAGACGAGATGGTCTTAATCATAAAATACTGTTAAGCAAAGGAGGCAGCTTCCCAGTGAAGTGAAAGCGTATTAAAGTCATGTTCATTATAAGCATAGCCCCAAATAACACATCAGCTCTCCTTGGCAGTGAGGCAAGAGTTTTTCAAATAAGGAATGGAAATTTCTCTAAGCATCTAACTAAGTTATATATCACCTAGCTGTATAGAAACATTGCCATTCTGTTAAGAGTAATAAAGTGAATAAGTACCAAAATGCTTGTCTAGAAGGGTTACCAGCTTGCAAAAACACATTTATCTGTGTACTCTTCTAATTCTTTCAGAGCAAGAATAGATGAATTTGAAGGTTAGGAATACTCCTTAAGACTGCCAAAGTATTTTAGGTCGAGCTGTAAATTTTTCCTGAAGTTCTCTTCCAAGATTATGCTGAGGAATGAGAAGAGAATCCGTCAAATGGTTCCAAGAGTAAACTATAATCTATTATGGAAAAAAGAAGTAAAAATTACATCTCCCTGTCTCTTGATGTCTTCCAAAGGCTGAAGGCTTGCCAATGCATGGGAGACACACTAGGTGTAGCCGGGGGCTAGAACTCAGGGAAGCAGTTCTAACGTTGGGACATCATGAAAATTGGGCAGAGGCTTCCCACTTTGTCTAGAGAAGCATAAACCTTGCAAGTCTGTCTTCCTTGGTGTTGACATCTGGAAGAACAAAGACATCATTCTACTCACTCGTGGGAGGCAGCCTAGGACCAGGGGAAGCTGAAGCCAGGGGGGCTTAGGTTGAAGTGTCTACTCTCCTGCTCTCTACCTGCAGCGCTTTGGGCATGTCATCCTAATCTCACCGCGCCTCACACTTTCTCATCTATAAAATGTTGATAATGACCACCTTCAAGAATGTTGTAAAGGCTAGAGAAGATGACAATAAACGTGCTTGGCAGGCACTGCTTAACGCTACCTGTAGATCACAGACCCTGGCTGCGTAGGAAGCTATTGTGTGACTATTTCATTAAGCTTCACTTCACACTTCTCCCTGGGAGCTACTTGTATAACAGAAATGGGATATGCTATGCATTCAAGTTCCCTGAGACCTAAAACATTCTCCTGCAGCTTATGAAAGATTTGTTTGTGTTTTTTAATGGCTAAATTCCAGGACACATCATAATCACCACAGATCAGCCCAATCTCCTACCTCCTCTGCATTTACAGCAGAAATACAATTACACATATTTCAAAGTGGACATTCCAGTGCCCTTAGCCACTCAGTGCAGGGCTCTTGGGTTACATGAGCCAAAGACATTCATATGTTGCTGAGGTTTCTGAATTGTCAAAGTGGAAACTGGGTCTAATCCAGAGCTAGTGAGGAAGCCCCCCTCCACCACCTTTTCAATCTTCTTTCTTTGCTGGTCCCTCCTGCTCACACCATAAACAAGTTAAAGCCTCCCCTTCTTAAAACAAAACAAAACAAAAACAAAAACAAAAACAAAAACTCTCATCTCAAATTTCTTTGTACGTATGGTTGACCCTCTTTCTTCTCACATCAAACATCTGTGCTGAGAAATCTCTACCAACTGTCTACATTTTCCATTCATTCTTCTACCCAGGGCAGCTTGGTTCTGCCTTCATTATTCCACCAAAATCGCATTCATTCAAGCATGAACGGCCTCCAACTGTCAATTCCAAAGGCCAAGTCCACTGTGTCCACTTTCTCTAATGCGCGGGACTCTGCTGATCACATCCTCCTTTGGAGACTCCTAACTCCTTTGGCTTCTATGACCCTTCACTTTCCTAATTCTCCTCAAGCATGCCTGGTTCCTCTGTTTTTCTTGTGTCCCTTTCTCCTTGCTAAGCCAAAGCCTTAACTGTTGAGTTTAAGGCTTCATGCTTGGCCTCCTACTGTTATCACTCTATACCTTCTCCTTGGTTGATACCATCTTTGCTCAAGATTGTAACCACAATTTTTATGCTGAAGGTTCCCATGGCCACAGTCCTCCCCAGATTATACCTGGCCTTCAGATTGTTGCATCAAAGACCTGCTGGAAACCTCCACTTGGGTATTTCCCAGGCAGCTCAGAACCTGCCATATATCTTCTTCTACCCTAAATGTGAAGTTCCTCTTGAAATGCTCTCAAATGTTGGCACCATCAACCAAGCAGCTGCCCAAACCAGAAGTCCCAGAGTCACTCTCCTTTGACTCTACTCCCACTCACCAATCCTCAAGCCCTGCCAATTTAATCCCCTTTATGGTACTATGTTTACCCCTTCCCTTTTATACTTAATACCCCTGCCCTAATTCAGGCCCTTGCCATCTCTCACTTAGGCCCCTGGGGAGCTCCCTAACTAGCCTCCCATGGCCAATCTTACCTTCCCCACAGCTACTGAACAGGCAGGTCCAGCAGTGGAGTGACAAATACTCAGTGGCAGAGTCACACAAATGGTTCTTCCAAAAAGATCTTGCCTTCACCTTGCATTTCTTTATTATTCTTGCCCAGATATAGCTCTCATGACTTCCTGCTGATTCTGAGAGCTGATATACCCTTCCAATAAACTCCTTCTCTGTTTGATTTAAACAGCTCTCTTATGCTGTTTGCAATGAAAATCCCTGACTAGCACACAACTCCTTTTACTCTCTACCATAATTACAGATTTTTGTCTTCTGGATTGGCCTATGGCTGCCACCAAGGGGGGGACCATGGCTGTGTACTCCATGTACTGTGCACTCATGTGTGTGTCCTCCAGCTACGGACACAGTGCCTGACGGACAGTAGGCACTTAAGTGCTTGTTCATAGTATGAATATTCTTTAGCAGCTTTTCATGATGCTATGAAGTTACAGTAGGACACCCCTTGTTTTGTTTATCTTGTTTTTAGCCTCAGAATGCCCCAAAACACACACAAATTTCTTACAAAGTAGAGAAAGCAAATATTCTGGCAGATCTCACTGAATCACAAACTTGATCCTTTGGTTTCTCCATCTGTTATATCTGTATGTAAGAACTTCTTCCCAGAGCAGACAGATATCTGTACCTGCTTTTAACCATCAAGGCAGGTACTACTGACAGCTCACACCTCAGTGCCTGAGAAACACCTGCTCCCAATAGCTAGTTCAAAGTCTGATAATCTTTTGCCAAAAAATACTTTTCAGATGCAGCAGCTCCACTCTCAAGGTTGCACTGTGATTGTTTGTGATGGCAGAGGATCAAGGGACTCAGGCAGCGTGATGGGTAAATAATCCAAGAGCTATTTTCACATTGGCATGTCAGGGATGAAACAGGCCATGTATTGGTGAGGCCAGATGTAATACTGCTTCACTGTTCTTCTTGGAAATTATAACATAAGCTTCTAAAGTCTTTGAAGTCCTATGGTAGGAAGGATTATTAAACACAACCTCTTTCACTACAGGAAAAAATGTCAAAGGTTTTCTTTTCGTTTTTTTTTAATCAATCTCAGCAAGGGCTTTAGAGATTGATTAAATTCGAAGTGATTGTTTATACTGTGTTCTGGTTGTCAGGTATTGTAGAAAGGATGTAATCCCTGATATCAAAGATGTAATAGTCTGATGAAGTGATGGGGTTGAGATTCCAAAAGGGAGATGCTAATAAGATTTACAGAGTGGAAAGTGAAAGCCATGAGCAGGGAGAGAAGGGAGATGTTCATTTCACCTGGGAAAATCATGGAATGTTTTAAGAAAGAGCCAGACCTCAAAGCATGGGTAGCATTTAAATAGGCCAGGATGGGACAGGGGAATAAAAAATCAGGATTATACAGGTGTAGACACAGTGTACACAGAATAAGAGGCAAGAAAGTAAAGGGTGTGTTGAGTGACCAGCACATTAGGGATAAATGGGGAGGAAGAGTAGAATTACAGTTTCGGAGAAATCATGAAGGGCCTTGAATGTCAAGCTAGGCAGTTTGCACTTTATCCTGTGAGCAACTGCTAATCATAAAAGGATGCTTAACAAGAGGGCATTTCTTCTTTCTTACATCTGGAAGGGCCAGGGAGTTGGTAGCCATCCCAATGCATAGTCCTCAGCTATGGACACACATTAGAATCATCTAGGGAGTGGGTTTCTTTGTTAATGTGTTTATTTGTTTTTATCAGTGCCAAGACTGGCCCCTTTTCTGGTCAAATAAATCACTGTCTCTTGGGGTAGGAGCTGTACATGGCTTTTTTTTTTTTTTTTGAGACAGAGTCTCACTCTGTTGTCCTGCGTAGAGTGCCGTGGCATCAGCCTAGCTCACAGCAACCTCAAACTCCTGGGCTCAAGCAATCCTACTGCCTCAGCCTCCTGGGTAGCTGTGACTACAGGCATGCGCCACCATGCCTGGCTAATTTTTTTCTATATGTTTTTAGTTGTTCAGCTAATTTCTTTCTATTTTTTTAGTAGAGACAGGGGGTCTCACTCTTGCTCAGGCTGGTCTCGAATTCCTGACCTTGAGCGATCATCCCACCTCAGCCTCCCAGAGTGCTAGGATTATAGGCACGAGCCACCACGCCCAGCCCAACATGGCTATTTTTAAAAAACTTTTTGGGTGGTTGTTAATGTCCAGCCAAAACTGAGACCCACTGCATAGGTGAAACAGGGGGTTGTTCATATGATAGAAACTTCTGATATACTGTGAAAGTTTTTTACTCCTAAATAACTTCCTCCTTTATTACTAGCAATCTATTCTGTGTTAAGCACTACCTTCTTCTAAAACAGACGAATAGAGAGGTAGATAGCTGAATATATAATTAAACACTCCAAGACCTGAATTAAACACAACCTAGATCTGAATGCATAAATACATTTCTATGATTTAGTTGATTAAGAAAAGCATAAAAAAATTGAGGGAGAGTGCTGGGATAGTTGTCAGATGTGGAAAGCTGGGTTGACCAGCAAGGCTGCCCGAGACAAGTTCAACTGCCTGCTGGCTCTACTTACTAAGATGCCCATCACCTCTATTAACATAAATGGATTTCACTCTTACAAACCAAATATTGTTTAATAAGAGAGAGAAGTGGGACTGCTGCTGGGGTGACCTACCAAAAGAGCTTCTGCTATTTTAAGAACCAGAACTTATTATGAATACTATATCCCAAGATGCAAGTCACAAAACATGGTAACTGTAGGCTAAAAGGGTTGAAGATGGCAACAAAAGCATAAAGTCCCGTGACAAGAAATTATTTTTTCCTCCCAACATATTGAGACCTTGTCTGACTTCTGCAATTGTGAGAAGGGAAACATCCTAAAAATCCCCAGGTGTCTTGTTGGGGATCAGGCTGGAAGCTGGGTAGCAGCCTCCTACTCAGCAAGTCTAATGTGAGTAATGAGGAACCCAGACTGGGTGTTGGCCTTGGTAAAAGGAGGTTAGCCGGACGGAGTCTACATCCAGAAAAGTCAGTAAAGGAGGGAGGAGCAGGCAGATTTCACTAACCCAGGTAGGTTAAGTCCCAAGTGGAGGGCTCACACCAGGAAACTCAAGGATCCAGACTGGTTGACAAGGAGACCAAGGGTTAAGGACCTGCCCAAGAGCTTACGGGATGAGAGATCAGTTTGGCTGGGGGTCTCATAGAAGGCACCAGCACCACCAATAATGGAGCTGATTGATGCTGAGGTACAAACTATAGGGGGCAAAGAAGTGGGGAACAGCACACTAGGGTGGGAGACTGATGAGGCAGAAAGCAAAGCACTCCTGGCAAAACTCAATAATTTATAAAGAAAAAAGTGTACTCCATTGGGAGTGCATATGCTAAGCGTGAAACTCAGTCTTATGACTTTACATCCACACCTCGTTCAGGCACATAAAAGTGAGAGGAGGCTCACTGATGCTTACACTAGAGCCAAATGATGAGAAAAAGAAGGTTCTTTCTCTGGTTGGAATAAACAGCAAACGGTAAAACTATAAGCAAAAGAAAATTACAGTCTCCTTAGCTCCCTGGAAGCTGTGTTGGAAAGCTGTCTGAATTAGAAGAACTAATGTTTATTTGTAGTGTTTATAATGTTGATAAAATACAAATCTAGTAACACTAAGAATAAGAATAACATCAGGTTATATGTATAATGTGCTTACCATGTGTTAAATGTATTATTGTATATTATCTTCACAACAATCTTATGAGATAGGTGCTTTTATCATCTCCGTTTTATAGCCAAAGAAACTGAGACACAGAAAGGATAAATAATGTGCCAAAGTCCACATAGCTTGAAAGGGAAGAGCCTGGCTTTTAATCCGAGCTGTCCAGCTCCAGAGTTTGTATTAACCCCTAGGCTTAAGCTGTTGCTCATGATAAGGAACTACCTTTGAAGGGGTAGAATGAATCAGGAGCATGCAGGAAAATGCATAAGGACATTTTCATGATCTAATACTGGATTCATTCATTCAAAAACTTTGTTCATTCAACAAATATTTAGTGAGCATCCATTAAGTGCCATGACCTTTCCTAAATGCTGAAGATCACAGGCAGGTAGGATCCCTACACATCTGAAAGAGTGAATAAATCCTACGTGGTATGGCATAATATGTAGTGTTTTGTGAGTTTGGTAGGCCCAAAGCACTGCATCTTTGGAATCTGAGTTCTTCCACATGTCTGGAATATAATTAGCTCTCTGATGAAGAGTTTCCAACACAACAAAGCTAGCTGCAGAGTCCAGGTCTCAGGGGAGACAGGGATGTTTGCAGAGAGGAAGCACTGCTGGAGGAAAGAACCCATGGAGAGCCAAGGAGATGAGGCCCTGCTCCAGGGCTGCCCCGACCTGTTCTGTGTATGAGGAGGTTGCGCTGGATGACCCCCAAGGCCCAGCTCTAGGATCTGGGCTTCCAGACAGAGCCAGGGAAATGCAAAACTGTCCTTGGTCACAGCACATGACAGCCATGCTCAACAGGACAGCAGTAGTAGCCAGGCAGCACCAGGGAATGGCACATGATACTGTAGGATAACTTGGCCAAATTTTTGGCGTTGACCATCTCTCCCAGAGGCATCCAAGGAATCTCCCAGACTTGTGCTGGTTTCTAGTCTCTACACAATCAGGGGTTGCGCTTCTGCTTAGAGAGCTCCAAGAGACCAACCAGCAGAGACGATGCAGGACCAAGCAGCCCATGAAGACAAGAATTGCCTTATGATCTTTGTGATGTGAGGGTGGGATACTGAATCAGCCCCCCAAACTCAGGAGAAGAGCTATAATCTACAGGAAGGAGAGGACTGGCCCTTCTCTCCCAGGAATTTCCCTTGGGATCCTGGCCAGACTTGTGGCTCCAGCTGGGCCTCAAGAAGTACCAGGCGGGATTTATCACTGTTAATAATAACTGGCACATGACCGAGTGCAGAACCGAAAACGCAGATGGCCAAGTAGCCAAGAGTGTCCTTAAAAGAGAAGGGACGAGTTTGGTTGAAGGAAGGGGGTATCAGAAAGAGGCACACACGTGCACTCACAACGTGATTTCAGTACACTCCACCATGCCCCACCCACCCCTTGGTTACGCCCAACCCCGAAGCCCGCCTGTCTCAGATGCCATCACTTGCTCCAAGATACAAAAACCATCCAGACTTTTCCTGTATTAGGCAATTTCTCAAACCCCGGCCCCTACTGTGGAAAAGCAATGTTGGGCTTCCCTACAAGTGCTTTCAATTTCCCTTTCTACCTCCTCTTAACCTGACACATTTCTGCAGCTGCTTTCCCCTGCCAGGTGGCTTAGCGCTCCAAACTTCTCATTAAGGAGCAGTATCTGGATTTGGTTTTACCTCCCCTCCTTCCTTCCTAAGTTCCTCCAGTGGCTTCCTCACAGGGTCAGGTTAAAGGTGCTAAGCCACAATGCCCCAAAATGAGAGTGAAGCCAAACTCCACTCAATGGCTCTTTTAAATTGTGACTGTTCGGACGCGAGCCCAACCGCATGGTCTCCAAGAATCCCCAGCGGAAGGGCTCCTGCCCCCACAGCTGGCATTAGGAAAATGGAACCAACAGTCTCGATTCAGCTGAGCACCATCGCTCAAAGGGGCTCCAAGATTCTCTGAACTGTGAATGAACAGAGATGATTTTTTATAGGATAAATGAAGAATAAAGATGATTTTTATAGGATAAAACAGATCCCTTCTTTCCTGGATTTAGTTCAAATCTAAGACATAGAAGTAAGTTCAAATTTGAGTTTGATATAATCTCACGTCCCTTGATGTCAGGAAAATAAAAATATTCCACAAAAAACATAGAGGGAAATCAAGCAAGCAGGGCAACCACTGGCAAAACTAGAAAGACAAAACTGGACTGCAGTGTGTGGTTCCCTGCACCGGTACAACCGCCTTTCCCTGGGGGAACCCTCTGCTGTGGTACATAACTCAGCATGCTGTCCGGGTGAAATTTACCTGATCTGTGCCCAGTGGAGACAAAGCATATTTCAAAATGGCCATGAACGAGGGACACTGGAACTGTAGTCAGAGATGCTTAGGGACTTAATAACTCTAAACAAACCAAAGGAGTGAATCTCAAATAGAATTTCGGGCAGGAGGGCAGATATATAGAGACACGATGACTTTTCCATCTATCCCCAGATTTAATCTTGCTATGATGAAATTCTAATTTGCAGATTGTTTGCCAACTTAACTCCCTTCACTGGGCTTTAGCATTTTTCTCTCCACTGTGAATTAACATACTGACCAAGGACATATAGCAAGTGCCATTTGTGTTCCTAGTACTTGCGGGCAAAATTCTCTGAAACCCGTAACTTTCTTGGGTGGGCCCAACACATGGAGGTGGAAGGGACCAGTTTCAAAGGGTTTCTGCAGCAAGATGATGTAAATTTGCAGAGAGGCTTGTGAACAGTTTGCCAAATTTCAGCCTGGAATAATTTTATAATCTTTAATTTACCAACCTAGAAATGGGTTTATAGGGGAAATTCTTGGTGACGGCTTCTCAGCAGGCGACCATAGCAACCGGCACACTGCCCTGGAGTCTGGAGTGGACTGTTAGGTCCAAGTTCTGGCCTTTGAAAAACCAGATCTGTAACGACTGAAGCCTAACCTGCCTGCTCCACCCTGGAGAGCTCAGAGGAGAATGAATTAACTTCCCCCAGCCAAGCCAGTAGTGCCAATCCTGAGCCAGAAAGCAGTGGCTGTTAGAAAGAAAGCAAAAGGCAAAGCCACAGTGCCTTCATTATACTATTAAACTGTAATCACCTTTTCCTATAAGCATCTTCCTGTTTTCCCTGAAGGAGGACTGTTTAACTGCCATGCTGGGCAGAGGTGCCAACTCAGCAGAGAGCATTTCCTGTGGGTCTGGGAGGCAGTTGTGTTCAGCAGGCTGTGGCATGCCCACTGACCCAGAGGCCCCCATCCTGACAGAGGGCTGGGGGTGGGGGCTCAGGGACTGCTTTGAGCTTCCTTTTCTCAGGGCCAGCACTACAATGAGGCAAGCCAGGAGCTGTTCACGCTCAGGGTCATGCGAGTGGCTCCTTCGCCCCAGCCCTGGCCCTGCTGAGGACCCACAGTAGAGAAGGGTATGTGTGTGTGTGTGTTTGTGTGTGTGCATGTGTGTAAACATACACTGTGAAAGTCACTGGCTCTCTCAGTGTGACCCCCAGACTAGCAGCAGCAGCAGCAGCCTCTAGGAACTTGCTAGAAATTCTCAAGCCGCACTTCAGACCCACTGAATCAGACACTTAGCGGGTGGAGCCCGGCAACCTGTATCTTAACACACCCACCAGGTAATTCCAACGCAGCTAACGTTTGAGAAGTGCTGTGCTAGAGAATAATGCTCTCCAAAGCCAGTCTCGTGGTATACATAAGGCCCTCTCCCAAAATGCTTCCCCCACAACCAGAACAGGGAAAGGGTGGGGTGGTGACATTAAAGAGACTTTCCTAAAGCCATCAGCAAGGTAGGAATCCCTCCGATAATAAATCAGGGATTGCCTCTTCCCAGCTACCCCTAAGTACACTGTAGTGAGCAAGACTGGGCAATTGTTGGAGATAAATGAAGATTACTACTGAACTGGTTCCTTCCTGTTTCTTCTCCTAACTAGACAGCTCAGAGTTGGCACTCGGTGACATTGTGTGACATGAAACAGCCATTTGAATATTCTCAGACTGAGATTTCTTCCTCTGTAAAATGGGGCTAACATTACTCACTTGTGAGGGTCAGAGAAGCTAATGTATGCAAAGCCCTAGGCAGAAGCCTGGGGCAGAGTGAGCTGTGGTGCCAAATTCATACATCTAACCAGAGGTTCTGGGCTCCATCCTTCTCCAGGTCAGTTGAGTGGGGAAGGAGGTTTAGCTGGTTTCATTTATGAGGCAGTGTTTTTAAAGAAGGCTATTTTCCAGTCCAGATGGTCTGGGGCATCGGGTTTCTAAATGGTGGTGACACAAGAGAGAGAGAAAGGGAAGGAGAAGACACCCAGTGCCTGCTCTTGGATACTGAGAACCACTTACTCTATATAAATGAAGTTAAGAAGACACTTCTAAAGATCTCACACTTAAACTTTGTCCCTGGAACCCAAACAGCATGTAGTGAAGCAGTGACCAACGCCCACCTGCTGAGTGACCTCAGGCAGTCCATGGTGGGCTCAGTTTCCTCTTTTGTCCGGTGCTGGATTATAAACAGGAGTGAGGATGAAATCATGCAGCAAAAACACTGTCAATCACAAGGTAAATGTGAGGTCTTAGCACTGAGGTCCGTTGCAGAATTTTGGAACCAATTCTGCAAAGCTGAACTAGTGCCTTCCAACTCTCCCAGCTCATACATGTCTACTGAGGACCAGAAAGGCTGATGACCCGCAGGGGCCACACAGCTAGTAGGCAACAATCACTACCTGTTCTTTTTCTCTCTTTTCATTAAAGAGCGCTGGGGTGGGGAGCAAATTCTCAGAGGTCCTACCCACAGCCCAGGTAAACAAAAGACGGCCTGAGATCTCTTCCTTGGCCATCCCTCACAGCACGGCTAAGGGTTGGGAGGAGGATCCATGACTCACGCTTTTCCTGCCGAAGGGAATTAACTCCAAGATAACATTACCCATGTGGGGAAAAAAAGCCCAACCAGCGAGGACAAAAGTTCACCTCGGGCTCTTCCCCACGGAGCCACCTTACCTTCCTCATTTAAAATCCACGGCAAAAACTCAAATACCGAGTCAAAGCCACAGGTGTTCTCTTCAAAGGCACAGGACCCAGAGGGCAGGTCCAGGGCACCAGCGAGCTGCAGGGCTGCGGGCACAAAGCGAGTTTCAGTTCAGTTTGGGCTCCCATTGCGAGCGTTTGCACCAACGCCGGGAGCCCCCGGGGGACGATCTGGTGAAAGTGTGGTGAAGGAGTGGGGGTCGGGAGGGAGACGGGGATGCGCTACTACACTCACCCCACCCCGCACTCCCGGCGCCTACTCTGCGCGACCCCACGCCCACCCCACCCGCCTTGGCTAGGAGAGGGAGGCTAGCGGCTGCGGAGGAGGACCGCGAGGCGCCCTCGGATGGCCCAGTCCAGCACAGCACAGCACAGCCAGCCCGGCCACCCGGGCAGCAGGAACCGGAGCGAGTCGCCAGAGCGCCCCCCGGGGGTGTCCCCAGGTCCAGGCCTTACCTTGCACCGCCAGGAGGACGACCCTTAACAGCATGGTCGCGCTTCAGGGAGGAAGGCTGGGAAGGGGTGCAAGCTGCCAGCCCTCTGGGACAGGCTGCTCCTGGTGAAAGGATGCGTGGGGGGCGGGGGCGCCGGGGACCCGGGGAGGGAGGCAAAGCGTGCGCTTGGAGCTGCCCAACTTTGCAGAGCGGCTCCCGGAGCCGAGCCGCGCGCTGGAGGCGCCCCAGTGCAGAGCGCCGCGGCGCTGAGCTGCAGCCGCCGGTCAGACCGCCGCCAGCTGGTCCTGGGCGACGACGGGGCCCGGCAGGGAGGAGACAACTGCACACTTTTGAAAGGTCGGCCACGGCTGGCTGGGAGAGGAGAGGCCGGCACGCAGTGCCTTCTCAGGATTTTAAAGCTTGGGACCAGACCCCTTGCAGACACTTGGAAGGGGCAGGCCTTCCAGGAGCCTCTCCGCTGGGTTGGGACAGGAGACTCCCGCCCCGCCCATCCGCGGTGGGAACCAGCTTATTTCTGGGGACAGCCCCCCCGCATCTGGCATGTCAGCCCCTCAGGGCTGGCCCTAATTTTAACTTCTCCCCAGAATGGAAGAGAGTGGAATTCTCTGAGGACAGCTTAGAGGAAAATTTGGAAACAGTTGGGTGGAATGAGCTTTTTATCTCAGGAGTTTCAGACCAGTAATGCTCACCCTGGAATACCACCCCTCTTTTTAGCCGTTGGAATGTCTAGCATGCCTGGTGCTCACCATTCCCTCTGTCCGGTGAAACGGGGGCATTCCTCCTCTCCAAAGAGCCATGGTAGATTGATTGGCAGAGGGTTCTAAACTGGGATGTGGAGGGTGAGGGTGGGGGTCTTCGGTAGGGGGTTACTTCTGAGGAACTTATTTGCTACAAGTTTACTTTGAGCACTAGGTGGGTATCCAACAATATTCTCTTCCAGTAAAGAGTTCTTCTTTCTCTCCTCCTCCTCCTTTATCCTCTTTATAATTTTGTGAAGAGGGCAGTGGTTCTAAAACTTTAGGGTGCATCAGAATCCCCTGGGAGCCTCCAAAGTCAGAGTTTCTGATCCTGAGATTCTGCACACTCCTAGTAAGCTTCCGGATGCTGCTGCGGATGCAGCTGGTCTGGGACAACACTTTGAGAATCATTGGCCTAGCAAACTCCTGTTCAGCCATCAAAGCCCTACTTGCACATCTTCACCTGGCTTCCAGACTCCTGGCTTTCCTTGTCTTTCACTGGCAGCTCCTCCTTGGTCTCCTTTGCTCTTTGTTCTCTATGACCCCTAAACACTGGAGTGTCTCCAAGTTCTGCCCTTTAATCTCCTGCTTCTGTCTCTACCCACTTCCTCAGTGATTTCATCCAGTATCATCATTTTAAATACCAAATATAGGCTGATAACCCCAAATTTATATTTCTAGCCCAGACTGCTCACTAATGCTAGACTCTTGGAACTCAATGGCACCTCAGCAACTGGCCAATTGGATGCTTCAGAGCAATGTCACACTTCATGGGTCCCAACAGGAATGCCCCATATTCCTTCCCCAAACTCCTCCCCCCGCCCTGCAGCCTCCCCATCTTAGTTAAAAGAACTGTTTTCCTCCAGTGGCCCAGGACAGAAAACACAGGCATCCTCAGCTTGTCTCTTCCCCTCAAGATATTACCAATTCCTGCCAGTTCAGGATTCAAAAAACAGCAGGTGCTGACCATACTCCATGACCGCGGTGATGCCTGATCCAAGCTGCCATTACTATTAGCTTGGGATACCGCAGTGGCCTCCTAAGTGTGGTCTCCTTCTTCTGCCTTGCCTGCCCCAAGTCCATTCTTAACACAGCAGTCAGGGGTATCCTTTGAATATGGAACATGGGCCATTTCACTCTTTGGTTCAAGACCCAACAACTTCCCAAATCATTTAGCAAAATTCCAAGTCTTCACAATGACTTAACAGGTCTTCCAAGACCTACTCTCCCCTGACCCCCTGCCAGTTTCTCTGACCTAGACTGCCCTGCTTACTCCTCTCGGCTCATCCTCAAACACGGTCCAGTTGTCCTCTCAGAACTTTGCACTAGCTGTTCCCTCTGCTTGAAACGGGTTCTTCCGCAAAGAGCCACGTGACTTGCTGCCTAGTGAGGTCCTCAATCGGATATCACCTTTAGTATTAGAAATTTACTAGCTTTCTCTCTAATAAGGAAAAAAATGTCTGGGAACCTTGTTTAAAAGTTTGTACAAATTTTCGTGAGTTTTCTCTAAGCAGTGACTCAAATGATCTAAAATGTATTTAGTGTATGCTATTTGATGTATGTGTATGTTTATATGTTTTGCCTCAGGTAGCAGCTAATTATAATGAACATTTATTGTATTTACTATTATAAATGTTTTATATAGATAATATCATTTAACTTTCCCAAAGACTCTATGGGATAGATATGTTCATTATCCCCATTTAATAGATTGGGAAACTGAGGTGCAGAGCTCAACAACAGCAAGTACCAGAGAAACAAGATTCAAACCCAGATCTATTTTATTCCAAAAGCCTGTCTTCCCTTATCTTACGTTCTTTTTTGTCTTCTTGCTCACAGATGGTGCTAAATATCTGGTGGATTTCATCAAATTACTTAATTAAAAATTCAAAGACAAATATGAATTCAGTTGAAACCTCAAAACGCTATTTTCAACCAAGCAAGATTTCAGCAACTACAACTATCAAACTGGTGTTCCTTTCTCTAGTTTCTTACGGAGTATTTCGAAGTTTTAGAATCGCCTTAGATTCATGTTGTATGTTACAAGTCATAGGAAAATGAAAAACCTCAAAGCCCTGAAGAGATCGCCAAAATATTTTAAATGTGATTTAAAACTTTAAGATGACATGGTTTCTTGCCACCTCTGGGAAACAGAATCATTATACATAAACATAAACTTGGAGTAAGTTTTCTATTTGGCATATAATTGTGTGATCCCAAGAACATATGATCCTTAGACATTGGCACAGGTTGGGGTGTCTGGGAAGCAGACTCTGGTTTGGAGTTCAGTGTCCGGGTGTCCATCAGGGGGTGCCCTTGGGGTCAGCACTCATGGAAGGGAGGGAGAGGAAGCAGAGTGGGCCGAGGGAGAAGTGACGTTGCAATGCAAGTCCCGAGAAGCCTCTTCCAACCCCACAGGGAACTCTGGAGTTAAAATGGCCCACCTGACTTGTCCCATATTCAGCCGAAATGACTGGACCTTTGTACTGCGGCCTCCATCAGTCTCTGGATGTTACCCACCTTGGGACAGAAGTCATCTCCAGGGGGCAGTTCTCTCTCCTGAGGAGGATCCATAAAGGCCACCAGCTAAAGGCTGATGACAATACTCCCAGCAGTTAGGACAGTAAGTCCTTCCTTGAAAGGGGATCTGGACAGCACATCAGTGTCCACCACAGGCATTTTGCAGAGAAAGGACTGAGTCCTGTGGACTAAATCAGGGACAGGGAGAGAGCCAAGGAGGAAATCTAGAGAATCATCTAGAAATTATGTGTGTCCACCCACTTCTTTTGGTCACTAATCATGGAGCCCACATGGTTATGGCACTCCCTGATCACTTGGGAAAACAGGGTCAGGCCCCAAGGAACCCGAAGATTTAGGTTAATCAAATGATCAAATAATGCATATAAAGTTCTGGCTTATGCAAAGCACTCAGTACTTAGGTATGATGATAGGTTGAATAGTGGCCTCCCCAAAAGATAGGTCTACATCCTGGAACCTGTGAACATGATCTCATTTGGAAAAAGGGACTATGCTGATGTAATTAAATTAGGTATCTTGAGATCACATCATCCTGGATTACCAAGTAGGCCCTAAATCAATGGCAACTGTCCTTGTAAGAGACAGAAGAGAAGTGACAGACTCATGTAGGAGAAGGCGTGTGAAGATGGAGGCAGAGACTGGAGCGATGCAGCTCCCAGCCCAGGAACGCCTGGAACCACTGGAAGCCGTGCAGAGGCAGATACGTCTCCCCCAGAAGCCCAGAGCACCGTAGCTCTGCAGACACCGTGATTTTGGACTGCTGGCTCCAGAACCATGAGAATAACTTTCTGTTGTTTTAAGCCACCAGTTTGTGGCAATTTGTTCTGGCAGCTGTAGGAAACTATGACAATACAGATAGTGTTAAGTGTTTGCATTAAGCAAACATGTGCCAAGCATTTAACATGCATCATCGCATTTCATCCGTGCAACATCCCTATAAGGAGAATATCCTTATTGTTCCCATTTTACAGAAGAGGAAACAGGCCCAGAGACAGTCAGTTAACCCACTCAAAGTTGCACATCCAGCCAGCACGTAGCCAGGGTTTGATCCTGGACGCCCCACTCTTCTGGCTGTACACGACACTGTCCTGAATACGGCCTCTTTCCTGCACAGGCCTGTCTCTCCGGACGGCAGCTGCCTGCAGCACACACAGGCGCAGTGCCCTGCTCGCTCTGTCAGTGCCCACGCAACGCCCGCCTCCCACGGAGCCTGCACATCCTCTCTGCTCTTTGTCACCCCACGCTCTGATCTCCTCAGGGACCCTTCACTAGGGACTCTGCTTCTTGTTGCGCCACTTTCAGCCCGGAGATCTCCAAATTCTTGCTTTTAACTTTCTGGGTCAAACAGAGGAAGGTGAAACTGCTGCTCCTCACAGGTGTCCACGTCCCGTTCCTCTCTATGCAGTGTCTCCCCTCAGAGCCGGGTGACGCATTAGAAGCAGCAAGCTCAGCTGTGGGAAGAAAGCAAGCCGGCCAGCGCGTATGATCGCGTCCTCGAATGCAGCTCTGAGGCTGGCCAAAGCGGCGGCTGTCTTGATCACCCACTTTCCCTCACGTTTGTTCTCTCTCCTTTCTTGTCATTCTCACGTAGTGTCATCTAATGGTAAGTTCAGCAAACATCACCTGAGCACCTACTATGAGCCAGGGATGAACAAGACACATCCTCTGCCTCTGTGACAGGAGACTGGCCCGCAGGCAATGACATATGTGGATGAGACAGAACAAGGGCCGCAAGCATAAAAAGCCCAGGGACCGGGGAAGTCACGTAAATGAATGAAGCGATCTGGTGTGGGGCAGGCGATAGGGAGTGATGGGGACTGTGGTGAACCGGAGCAAGCAAGCCCAACGAAAGGACATCACAGGGACCAGCTCTGCTCCATCTGCCCATTTTGCAAAAGAAGCCCAGTACCCAGATATTTATGTGGTAGCTCCTGGTTTTCAGATGCTAGCAAGGAATTAAACATTATATTTAAATCCCTGTGGGGGTAGAACAAAACCTGTTGGGAGGTAAAATTCAATTCTTGAGCTGCAGTTTGCAGCACTGAGAAAGAACCCTGGAGACAGAGAGTGGGGGCTCCACTGCACCCTCAAGAGGAGGTGGCTGGGCACACGGGAGCAGTCCCATTCTATGGAAGAGAAAACTGCATGAAAAGTCTAAGTGACTTTAATCAAGGCCACATGTCTCTAAGTGGCAGGGACAGGATGAGAAGCCTCCACATTGGCCAGTATTGGGGCGCATGGAAAGGACTTCGTATACTCTAAGACCTGTGCAGATGTAAGGCTATTAATAATAATATTGATAATATTCTTTTTATCATTATACTTTGTTTCATTCTCTTATATATTTTTCAAATAAAATTAATAGATATCTTTTTTTTTTCTTCTTTTAATACCTGGGTCTTCTCCATTCTGTGCCGAAGCATGATCTTTGCATTTTTGGCTTTGCCTGTCTCTCTCTATCTGATGCACTCTGACTGGGCTCACTTCTGCCTCCAACTATCACTCTACACTCAGACTGGTGGTTGTTTTTTTTGATGTTTGACGTATTTATTGGAATCACATTACATATGTACATTGACTTATAAAGATTACTATATTTACTTTGGTCCACTGTTATAAATGTTTATGTTTTCTGGTGACCTTTTAATCATATCTTTATATGAATTTTACAGACTTCTTTAGGATTTTTATTCAAAAGTGAGACGGAATCTGCAACACTGCACTCAGTGTTTTGCTCTGTCTTGCTCTCATGCTGTCTCCTTCTCTCTCTACACGTACACCCAATGTGCCCCCATTCATTTCACGCTATCAGGTGGAAACGAGCTGGTAAAATAATTCCAGGCTCTGTGGCTTGTCCTGCCAGTGACCTCCGTTGCTGCATTCCAGCAGGAGGTGTCTGCAGGCTCTGCCCCGAGGCCGGTGGTGTCCCTTGGTTACTGCCCAGCACTGGCTGCCTCTCATCGCAAGGGGCATCATGTGCCCATCACAGATCTGAATCATCTGCCGTGAGGGCCCAAAGCCCAAGAGTAGCCAATTTGTACAAATCCCTTTTATTACGAAATATATAGTCCGCTGTTCAAGTTGCCACACTCAAATGACCTGAACCCATAAAGACGGTAGTTCTTTTAGAGCAAGTATTTGAAAGGAAACAGATATGTAAATGGATGCTTTCTCTCTATCATTGATCTTTTCTCCATCACCTCACTCCAGATCCTAGTCGGGAGTCAGACATCCTTCACTACAGTTTGAATGCAACTTTTTGATTTTTTTTTTAAATCAAAGTTTTCTAGGCTGACTTGTCACAGTGATGATACTACCATGTTTTGTTGAGTGTCTGTGATGTGCTAGGCAGTTTCATGGTCAATTCGTGGAGGAAGAAACTAAGCTCAGAGATTTGCAGTGACGTGCTCAGGGCAGGGAGCTGAGATGGGAGCTGAACTCTAGCTCCTACCAAGGTCCTCTTGACCTCTGAGGCATCATCTGACACAGGGAAGGTTTGAGTGGACACTTTGCAATGTCCTGTTTGCCATACTTAGTTATGGCAGCCCTAGCAAATAAACTCCTGCTCATTTCTCAAGACCGAGTTCAAATGTCCCCGCTTCTATGTCTGACGTCTTATGCAGCAGCGTGTGTTATGCTGTGTCTTAGGCCATTCAAGCTGCAATAACACCATATCACAGACTGGGTGGCTTATAAACAGCAGAAATGTATATTTCACGGTTCTGGAGGCTGTGAGGGCCTGCTTCCTCCCACATAGCCATCTTCTCACTCTATCTTCACGTGACAGAAATGGCATGGGGTCCCTCTCAGACCTGTTTTATAAGGGCACTAATCCCATTTACGAGGGCTCCATCCCCATGACCTACTCACCACCCAAAGGCCCCACCTCCTAATACTATCACTTTGCAGGTGAGAATTTCAAAAAATGAATTTGGAGGAGACATAAACATTCATGCCTTGGCATGCTGTATGACTTTGTAATAGACTTTGTCTACGTCTCTGTTATCTTTTTTTTTTTTTTTTTTTTTTGAGATAGGGTCTCACTCTGTTGCCCGGGCTAGAGTGCCATGGCGTCAGCCTAGCTCACAGCATCCTCAAACTCCTGAGTTCAAGTGATCCTCCTGCCTCAGCTTCCTGAGTAGCTGGAACTACAGGCATGCATCACCATGCCTGGGTAATTTTTTTCTGTATATTTTTAGTCATCCAGCTAATTTCTTTCTATTTTTAGTAGAGATGGGTCTCGCTCTTGCTCAGGCTGGTCTCAAACTCCTGAGCTCAAACAATCTGCCTGCTTTGGCCTCCTATGTCTCTGTTATCTGCAATAGAAGCTTAGATTTCAAGGGAAGAGAGGAGAGCAAATCTGTTTTATCTTTGTGTCTGCTCCTGTGCTGTCTGTGTGCATGGCTAATTGTAGTTACTCAATAAATGCTTGTTGAAGGAAAGGCTACAGAACAGCGTATTCTCATTGGTACACGCAGCCCAAGCCAGGCCCTGCCTAAGCTGCAACCTATGATTAGAAGAAAAGAACTAAATCTAAATTACAGGTCACCCAGGAGGATATTTATGGGAATGAACTTCACAGATGTGCTTTGGGAGCACAGAGCCAATCTGAAGAGGAGCAAGAGTCGGAACAGGAAGCAAAAGCAGGCTTTCGTCGGAAGAGTACGTTTGGCAAACTGAAGGAGAGAGGCAAACTCTCAGAAGTCCACTTTCATGAGAGGCAGACAAGGCTGCAGAGAAAGAACGTGACCCCTGGAAAGAGGCACCAGGCCTTGGACATGGGAGGGAAACGGAGATTACGAAACACGTTGGATCCTGCAGCCTGAGTCTGTCCTGGCCTAGCTCTGTGGACAGCTGCATTCAGGAGAAAGGCTGAGCTATTGAAAAAGCCAGGAAAATCTAGTCCCCTAAACTTCTACAAAACACTGGGCCACAAATAGGTCTATGACCTGCATTAATATTGCCTGTGACAGTATTAAAAAGCGAGCAGATGAGCAGTGCCATGTCCTGCTCTGCTATAGACCACAACCTCTTTGGCATTTCAGGGTTCATTGCGGTGAGAATGGGCAGCACAGTGGCTGTGCCAGGACGTGCAGGCCGGTTCGTGTGCACACATGTTCACCCCTAGGACATCCCCCAAATTCTGGGAGCCGAGGCTCCGTGTCACCTGTTGTGGTTAAGAATGAGGCAGAGGACACTGGAATGTGATTTATTACAGCTCACGGTCGCTCCAGAGCCTGGGAAGGCACGTGGGTAACTTAAGCTAAACCTAGGTGGCATGCTTTCTCCTCTACAGGTTTTGATTGAGTGCTTTGGCGTGGAAATAGGAAGAATAAAGCATTCTATAGGCAAAAACATTTCCTAGGAGATCAGTCAAACTCCAGCTGAGTTTCTATTCATGATCTCTGCCATTATTAATCTGTTAGACTGGAGATCTACAGATTGTGTGATTTGACTAAACTGAACAGGGATGGAGTGATATTCCTAACAAAGGCCTGGGCACTGAGAGACAGAATAGACGCCAGCTGGGAGGATGACAGACAGAGAATGTCAGCTCTGAACAGGTGTATGGGGTGTGTGCAAGGACACATTAGCCCTGAGGAGCTGCTGAGTCACAGTGTTACAACCAATCCGGAGGCTTGGGATGCAAAGGGCTAAAGCCCTGGGGGTGTAAAGATGTTAAATGTCGCTGGTTCTTTCAGATTTTCCAAGTACCTAAGGCCCAGATAATTGGTGATAATGATGAAACTCTATCACCAGACATTGCAAGATGCCTCGATGACCTAATCCCATAAATCACAACTCAGAACCATCTGTGGAGTTGTTTCTTTGTAATACAAAGGTTGGGCCTCACTAGATTATAATTTCTGGGGTAGAACCAAAGCATCGGTATTTCCTTAAGGCTCTGGGAGGTGATTCTGCTGAGCTGGGGTTAAGAACGCACTGGCTTAATCCATTCATCATCGACAAAATTAAGTCTATTACTCTTAACAGAAGTAAAAAAAAGGCTGTATAAAGAGAGTAAGAAAGTGTTACATCAGCAGTGGGAGCACAATTTTGTCATTGAGACCATGGACTCTGGAGCCAGATTACCTGGGTTCAATTTGTAGCTCTGCCACTTACTATCTATGAACTTATAGCACATTATTTGATCTGTCAGTGTCAAAGTTTCCTCATCCATGAAATGGAAATAATAATAGTACCTACCTCACAGGGTGGTCATGAGTACTAAATGAGTTTATATTGTTAGAGTGCTCCAAAGAGTGCCTGGCATGCTGTTAAGTACTATACAAATATTTACTAGATTTTATATATTTACTAGAAAATTAATAGTAAATATTTATATAGTACTTAACAGCATGCCAGGCACTCTTTGGAGCACTCTAACAATATAAACTCACTTAGCCCTGTTCACCTACTCAGCTTCCAGAATGGCAATGACAAGACCTTTTTTCTCAAGGTAGAAGAATTGGAAGAATGGAAGAGCCACCTCCGGGGGATGTGACCAGCCTGATAGGAAAGACTTATACATACTGATATCAGAGTTTCCCCCAACAAGTGACCCAGCCAGATCACCCTCCAATAAAACTCGCTAGATCTTCTAATCAGCTTTTCACTCAGCCACAATTAAACTTGAGCAGACTCCCAGTATTATTATACCACACAGATGAAGAAGGCCTCTAACACACAAGATAAAGATCAAGCACACAAGCCACAAACAGAGAAGAACAACTTGGAGGAAGGTTAAACTATGATGGGAAGAGAAAACTCCAAAATAAAACTATTATTAATATCTTCAAAGAGATAAGAAATGATGCGGAATCCAAGGAACAAGGTCAGAATGCTATTTAAAAAGGAACATTCAGAGAACATAAAAGAGCTCTTAGAAATTTAAAACCTGATAGTAGAACTGGAACATGCCATAGAAAGGTTGGAAGTTCAGATTGAATCAAACTCCCAGAAAGTAGAGCACAAAGCAAAGAGAGGAAAAATAGGGGAAAAAAATTATATATGTTATATTATATTATTACAGTATATAAATTTATACTTATATATTTATGTTTTTATATATAAAACATTTTATAAAACTATCTAGAAAGGCCAATATCTGAATAATGGGGATTTAAGAAGGAGAGAACAAAGAAAATGAATAAGAAAATAATTATAGAAATAATTTAAGGAAATTTCCTGAATCTAAATGCATAAGTTTCCAGACTAAAAGGTTCACAAAGTTCTGAGAACAATGGATGAAAATAGGTTCATTGCAAGGCATATCATTGTGAAATAACAGAAGAATAAGTCCGACAGGAAGATCTTAAAAGCTTTCAGAGGGCAAAGGGGTCACATATACTCTAAAGCAAATACTACTTATAGTAATGTAAACATTGATGATTGATCTAAGCAAAATTACACTATTACTATGTTAAAAGCATGAGGGTCTGGGAAGTATGCAAGTGCATGGCAGATGCAAAAGGAAGGAAACAAACAAACAAACAAATGCCTAGCTTCCAATGTGGAAATAATTATTCTATTACCCACTGGCCTTTGTTGATGCTATTGAGAAGTTTGTTAGCACTCTAATAGTTGTTCCTTTGCATATAATCGATCTTTGTCTTTGGTCTTCTGTAGTCTCTCTAGGGTTTCCAGTAATCCCAGGAAAGATTTGATGGGGCTCATCTAGGATTTATTAAGAATCAATGTATAGCCCTATAGTTGTATGCTGGGCTAGTTAATTCCCCTGGACACAAAAATTATACCCATAAAATAAATCACTGGAGACACAAGAATAGATTTTGGATGCTTTTCAAAGATATGTAATTCTGAAAGGAGACTATAAATAATGGGCTTTTACCACCCCACTCCCCTAATACCCAGGGAGTAGATGTATTATAACAGAATGCTGAGTGGAATATGACCTATTGCTCAGAGATAAAAGAGGTATGAAATACCCCAGATATGGAAGAGAAGTGAAACTAACTGGGGCCAGGCAATTCTTCTAGGGATTATTAACAAGTGGCCAAATGGGCTTGGTAACCCCCAGTCATCACTCCAGCCTCTGCCCCACCCTTTCTTCCATCTCCAGGGTATGTAAGAGAAGATTAGAGAGAGAAAGGAGAATCCTGTGAGTTGAGTATTGTTGGTGAAAGATGAGAGTACTGTGGCTTTCCCCTGCTCTCCCGTTGGGAGAGAAAAAGGAAGCTGCCATTTTCCAAATCCTCTCAATGTGAAAAGGGTTCTACATATCATTCTCAGAGATTCCGAGTGTCTTACTGATAACTTATTACTTAGTTCAGGTTGTTTAGACAGTGCACTTACTGATCTGTACCCAGTACTTACATGTGCAGGGGAAAAAGAAATGGGGGGAAAATGATAGGACAGAAAAAATGCAAATGAGTAGCAGTCTGTGCTCACACTATCTGGTGGAGCAAAGATGTATAAGTTTCCCATGGATCCACAGTAGCCAGGCTTGAGCTGTCTTGCTAGCACCCCACCCAAGAAGGTGACCCATCAAATAAGGACCTCCTATAGCTGGAAGCGGTGAGTATTCCACCACAGACCAAAGCTGGGTGAAGGCAGAGGCAAAGGTCAAGGTGGAATGGACTTCCCAGAGCAGAAGATGGGTCGAAAGGTTATGAAAAACTGGAACCAAGACCCCCATTTAGGAATAGGGCCCTCAAAAGGCTGCACCTTTAGTAACCAGCATGTTAGACAACCTGAACTCAGAGGGGTGTGAATGTAAACTGGTTCGATTTTTGTCCACTTACTACCTTCAGCCACGCTTTATTGAATCTCCCTTTGCTCTTCTCTAATGACATCTTTTGCAGATTCCAGTTTTCTGACCACTTCCATATATTACCTACCATCAGGAGTTAGTATTTAGACATGTGCCTAAATATAGAGAGGGAAATGGTATCTGAAAGGAGACCACAATAGCCCCAGTTAGGTGAACATTCTTTCTTTTTTCCATCCATCCTCTCTGCCCCTGCACTGCAGAAACC
>CAUYRT010034375.1:0-21465 GCA_963574885.1 Lepilemur ruficaudatus | reverse complement strand
ACCCCGTGTCTACTAATAATAGAAAGAAATTAATTGGCCAACTAAATATATATAGAAAAAATTAGCCGGGCATGGTGGCGCATGCCTGTAGTCCCAGCTACTCAGGAGGCTGAGGCAGAAGGATCGCTTGAGCCCAGGAGTCTGAGGTTGCTGTGAGGTAGGCTGACACCACGGCACTCTAGCCCGGGCAACAGAGTGAGATTCTGTCTCAAAAAAAAAAAAAAAAAACCTGCTTATTTCTAGAACAAGTTGTAAACTATAAATAAATGAATGAATGAATATTTGTACCATTCAGCAGTATGTCCAGAATGCCTTTCAAAGCTCAATAACTCAATAGTTGTATATCTTCACCAATATCCTATCACATGCACACATATAAATCCAAATAAAACATTATTTTTTCTCACAAGGCATAATCCAATATATTTAAAAATAATAATTTGACAACTTGAGAGAAACAGAGAGAAGATCCACCCACCTGAGAAGAATGCCCAATGAAGAACTGCATGCCACCTTTCTCTTGGAGTCGGAGATTGTTTCTGTAACCATTTTACGCCAGATGTGTCAGCAGGCACTCCAGACTTTCTTTGGGTGTTGGTATCCTGAGGCCCAGCACAATGCAATCCCTTCCCAATAAGGAAGGAAATTCACATTATTTCAGTGTTTAATACGAGCCAGTTTGTCTGTTCTATGCTGTCTAATTTAATCTCCCATCAACAGCTTTATTGGTAGGGAGGTATTACCGCCCCAATTTTGCCAGCAAGGAAACTCAGGGAGAGAACTGAAATGATTTGCCCAACGGTTCATGGCTAATGTCAGCAGAGGCAGAGTTAGAACCGAGGCTTCTCAAGCCATCCTAGCACATTTCATATCGCTCAAGCTGCCTCTCCTAGCACAAAATCCACGCTGCAGGGAAGTCCTCTGACACGTGAGGAGTCTAACACTGAAGGTCAGGAGACCAAGCCCAAATTAGCAGGATACGAAAGTTGTTTGGAGGAAACACAACGTAAAATGTCAACTCAAATAGAAAATTCTCTTTCACTTTCAAGGAAGATTTGGATTTAAATCCAGCAAATGTTTATTGAGTACCTTCTATGACCAGACCCTGTGCTACGTACTTACACAAATATTTTTTGTCCCAAAAAATGATTTTATTGCTTTGCATTAAGATAATAGAAGCTTAATATCAAAAAACAATAGAGTGCACCCTGTGGTTAAGAAGGGACAACCTTGGAAATTCTCTGTATCTCCTATTCTTGGGAAGGGATGTGATTACCACCCTAAAGGCAAGCTCATTTACATGCCCAAATATCAGCTTGTAGACTTTTATTTTGTTCTTTCCTTTAATCAAGCTCAATGTTTTTCATTCCTTAGTGTAACTAAGAATTAGAGCTATGTACCCAGGCTAGAGATTTTCAAGGATAAGTTTGATATATATGATGTTTTACCTTCATACTGACTTTATAACCTAGCCCCTACTTCGGATATGACCTTTTTGTTGACTAGGACTAGGGAGGTGCCATAGTAATTCCCTGGGTGTCATCCCCTTCTTTGGAGGAAATTATCCCTCTTTCCTGCATTCTATTACTGTGGTCAGAATGGAAACAGCCATCCTCTTACATGACTCTGCCTCCCTCGCCATAGTGGCTGGTCCAAGAGTTTGGCACATGACCCAAATTGGAACAACACAACTCTTTCTAAAACTTTTCAGAGTGGAGCTATAGACACACACACACACACACACGCACACACACACATTTTGTCCTCTTTAGTTATGGCCCTCTGAGGGTGTGAGCCTGGAGCCACCAGTGCCTCCCATGAAGAGACAATCCTGATGGTGCTGGATCCTCTGGATTTGGGCTTTCTGTCCCCAGGAAAGTTTCATCCCTGCCCTTTTCACAATTTCACTGCCTGAGTAAGTAGATTTGTCTGTTTTGTTTAGGTACAAGTTAGACTTTTGTCTTCTACAACCAAAGAGTTCTGACTACATCAATAGAATATTATTATTTATATATTCACTCAAAAGGGAATATGCTGTAATAGAAGGCATGCTACACTTGAAATAATATTAGAAAGAACTTGGAATATTATGAGGCATCAAGAGCATATTACTGACATATGGCATTGGGGTGGAGTGGTTCGTTCAGCCCAGGTCACAGATGGGCCTGCCTGCTGCCGGGACCCAGCTGCATTAGAACTATCTTCATAACCTAGTTAAGATCATCTGCTTCACTCTGCCCATTCCCCAGCAAATTGTAGGAACGCATATTCTGTTAATCTTAGGTCCACAGACATGGCGGAATCCTTACAGTCCTTCCAGGCACTAAGCTAACCCTAAGCACAAGCATGGCAAAAGCCAGTCCTAAGTATTGACTGCAGTTATAAATAAAATTGCCTATAAGAAGTACTAAACTATTAAACCACAGAGGCAGGGATAACAGGTGGGAGGATTTAGAGCCTCACAGAACTAGACTGTAACTTAATTCTGTTGCTTACTATGTGAATTCTCTGGGCACCATATTTTTCATCTGGAAAGTGGGAATAATAAAACTTTAACCTTTCATGCCATTACAAGAATTCAATTCACTATGGAAAGTACGTGGCACAATGCCTGTACGGGGTGCTAGTTAATATGTGGTAGTTATGTGGCAAGATTCAAACAACAAGACTCATTTTGGGGAATTCTGTGTTCTTATGAGCCAAAGTACTCCACTGATGGAAGTTTCATGACGGTAAGCATAAATCAATATTATCTTGCTTTTGGATTGTTTCTATATCTCAGCCTACAAATAAAATTTAATGGAAGAGAACTTTTAAAATGTTTCTGATTCCAGTTTGGGATGGTACTTTCCTATGTCTTGGATTATCCTGGAAGCATGCTTCTAAATTTTTCCTTCTGGTTCTAATTTTTTTCAAATTTAAAATGTTTAAATTTTCTTTACATTTTTTCAAAAGTAAGGCACCTTTTCCTATCTTAGCTAAAAGAAAATGAAACCCTATTGCATTTTACCAAAGCAATGTCTTAAGGAAAAGCAGATTCCTGAGAGGATGTTATTAACTGCCTGCTTCTTATAATTGAGGCCTCTTCTCAGACAACTCTGCTGTTTAATCTCAGCTCTCACCAATAACCCTTTCCTTTTTTTGATCAAGTGTTTAATTTCCTTGAAAGATTTTCTCAGATTTCAACTATTACCGTGAGGATTTTCATTTTACCCTACCCCTTTAATGGCTAAATCTTGCATATCCATTATTTCAAAAAAGGATATTTCTGTTCATCTGAGTAAATAGTTCGAGGATTTGATCTTCTTTTCTTGCCTATTACTGCTGAAATAAGGAATTATTTGGAAATTTCTTTTGCTAAATGACTATCTTACAAAAATCAGGTAAAATTAAGCATTTACAAAAACCAATTTCAGACAAGTCTCAATTGTCTACAGCTGTGTAGACCAAAGCATAGATTACTGAAAAACAGAGAAACTCCCTTACCTGATTTTGGCCATTCCTTTACTTTTGTCTTTGAAAAATAAAACATATGTGTTTAACCTTCAGTATAGCTTTTCTAACAACCTTTAAAAACTTCCTAATTTTAGGAAAACATGAAATATTCACAAGGCAATAACAAGGAAAAAAGAAAGGATGGCATGGTAACACAAAAGTCTAGGGGTAAGAATTATTGCCACTAATATTTAAACATACAGGAATATGATTCTTTTTCACATAAACATAATAACAAATTAATCAAGTATAGCTTTTGCCAGATTCTTCTGCAGACTTCAATTAGACTTCAGTTTATCTCAATCCCAAACATAAACATTGGCTCCCAAATCTGGGTTAGGTGCTTGTGTAGTAAAGAAGTTGCTCTTAACCAAAGAAAAGACCTACCCTTTGCCCTAGACTTCTGGGACATACTCTGTCACTGTTTTGTTTGGGGGTGGGGGATGGTCACACCATATTTTAGGGAGAGGTTGACCACACCTAACAGTCTTAGTACAGAGGCTAGCCACATCAGGAAGGACAACTGTGTGACTCAGGGTCTTGCAGTATCATTAGAACTCAACTCCACGGCAATCATGCTGATGTAATGAAGCCCTAATAAAAACTCTGGACATTGAGCTGGGCCTGGTGGCATGTGCCTATAATCCTAGCTACTCCAGGCTAACAATATTGAGACTTTCAATTCATGGGTATGCAATGTCTTTCCATTTATTTAGATCTTCTTTAATATGTCTCATCTATGTTTTGTAGTTTTTAGTGTACATTTTCCACTTCTTCTATTAAATTTATTGCTACATATATATCTGGTGCTATTAGGAATGAAATTGTTTTCTCCATTTTATTTTTGGAATGTTTGTGCTAATATATAGAAATGTAATTGTTTTTTATGTATTGTTCCTGTATATTGTGACCTCACAATCTGTTTATTAGTTCTAGTAGTTGTGGATTCTTCGGATTTTCTACATACAATATTGTGTCATCTGTGAATGAAGACAGTTTTATCTATTCTTTTTGAATCTGAATGCATTTATTTATTTATTTGCCTTATAGAAGGGTAAGAGTAAGAATCGTGCTTTGTTCCTGATCGTAGGGGGAAAGTATTGTATCTAGTCCTTCATCATTAAGTGTAATGTTGTATGAAATCGTCCTTCAAGAATTTTCAGGAACACAGCAAACTCTGTGCATCTGGATAACAGAGTTCTTTGTCCCTCTAATTGGCTTAAATAAACCCCAGGTACAATATTGGACCTAAATATTTTGCAAGCTGGGAAACATACAGAGATAGCAATTATAGAGATAGAAAGAGATAGGGATAGAGAGAAACAGAGGGAGAGAGAATGGTAAAGGCGTGAATGATTCATCTGAACGACGTCAGCCAAGCTGATTCTGTCAATAGGTTGTAACCAAGAGGGCATGGAGGACCTGGACAGGAAATGATAAAAATCAGGCAATGCCCAGTGGCATTCCATCAGCACAAAGGAATAAGAGTAAGTGCTAGCTTACTCTGAGGGCTGGGAGATAGAGGCTCCCTGAACTGGCATTATCTGTGTGCAAAATGCTGTTGGAAGGACTGGGACAGGATGTAGACATGCATTAAGGGAGGGCAAATCCCTTCAGTATGAACGTAGAGCGTGAAACGTTACATTAGCCAAGTGTACTGGCTGCCCTGCCCATTAAATATTCATGCTAAAATCTCTGTCAATCAACAGGAACAACCTTGTCCCACTCAGAGCTAGTAAAGAAAAGCTATGTGGGTTATTCAGCAAATCGTAAGGGGAAAGGGGCTTGGCTGTTGTTGTCCACAATTGACACCAAAGAAGCATTCAGAACTGAAGGTCAAACTGATCCTTTCCTTGCCTGCCTTCAACAGAAAGCATCTGGGAGGCTGGGGAGTGTGGCTGTGGTTCTCCCACTTGGGTGTCCGTGGGAAGCAACTGTAAGCCTTGTTGGAATACAGATTTCTGGGCTCCCACTGTTGCTCCCCACCCCCTATCTAGGTGAGGGTGGGGTTGGGGGAAAGGGTGTACTTCAGGTGATTTTGACATACAGGCCTGCAGGCTATGCCTTGAAAAAACAGTGGAGTGATTAAGAGCACAGATTTCTGAGCCAGCAGACACAGTCGCCTGACCTTGGAAATGTAACCTAACCTGTAAGGGCCTAAATTTTCTCACTGGAGGGATGGTGATAATAACACCTACATCCTCAGGGGGCTTGCAGTGAGAATGGAATGAGATAATGTGAGTAAAGCATGCATATGAGGCACTCAAGAAATGGTAACTATTGTTATCTTGAATTAAAGCAGAGATAAGTTATCAAGTTGTAATGGCTGCAAGTGCATCAGCAGGAACCTCAAACCCTGCCCCCCTCACCCCCTTCTCTGCCTCTCACAACCCTAGTATAAATTGAGGTGCAGCAAAGAGTTAAATATCCCCACAGGGCTCTGGCTTGGCCCAGAGGCTGATACAGGAAGCCGTGCTTCCCCCGGAGAGGTGGCGGCCTTGAGCTACGGTGATCTGTTGGCCAGGTCTGCTTTGCAAAACCCTGACCGCAGGGCTCTGTGTGACCCGAGTCTCTCTCTTACTCCGCCTCTGCGGGAAGGGCCTGCAGGGCATGTCCGAGGTCCAGGAAGCTGCCCTGTGTGAAGGAAGGCACCTGACCCAGTTTCCTAGCCTGCCTTCCCTCTTGTAGGCTGAGAGATTCTGCATATGTCAGGTCATTTTTGTCAATTTTAGTTTCCGTATCTCCCTTACGAAGAAGGGAAGATCAGATATTGTATGTGGGCTCCATGGTTTAGCACTTTGACGTTCAGTCTGCCTTTTGGTTCCCACAACACTGTGGATTCCACAAAGCAGGTGAGCAAGATGGAGACCGAAAAGGTTCAAGGGCGTGTTCACAGCTACAGGGCTAGTGTGGACTCAAGCCTGACTCTCCTCTGGTGCTCTGCATCATATCTGCCTTGAGGGGCAGCTGTGAGGAGTAGAAGAGATTATGGATGTGAAAGTTCTGGTGCACGTCGTGGCACCACGCCACATCCTCATCAGCCATTCCGGAACTACGGTTTGGCTGTGGGCGGACATGCCACCGCATTTTAGAGAGAACACTCAAAGTCATGTGTGCTTAGCATACTGACCCTCTTCCATATTACATGGAAAATGTATGTTTGCATCGCCTTTGACATTGTCATCATCTTCTTTATCATTAACTGCATTGTTAGTAACATTACACTGGCGTACTATGTACAGGAGCCTCGGATAGTCCTTTAACTATAACATCACATTTATTCCCACCAACGCCAAGTGAGGAATAAAAACACCTGTGAGAAAAGCATGACTATTATCTTCATTATATAGAAGAAGAAATGGAAGAAAAGAGTCCAAGCATTTGACTTCCACTCTGCCTGACTCCAGAGTCTTCCTGCTGATGTCATCCTGCTCTGCAACTTTTGTGTAGAGGTGAGGCGGATAATGTAGGAGCAAGGAGAACTGCCCTCCACCCCTGAAGGTCTCACTCTGAAGACCAACATAAATTGCTCAATAATTGCAACCTAGCCAGTTTTTCTCCAGCATTAAATAATACCAAACCTAGGCCAGGTGTGGTGGCTCACGCCTGTAATCCTAGCACTCTGGGAGGCCGAGGCGGGAGGATCGCTCAAGGTCAGGAGTTTGAAACCAGTGTGAGCAAGAGCGAGACCCCGTCTCTAGTAAAAATAGAGAGAAATTAGCTGGACAACTAAAACTATATAGAAAATATTAGCCAGGCATGGTAGCGCATGCTTGTAGCCCCAACTACTTGGGAGGCTGAGGCAGGAGGATCACTTGAGCCCAGGAGTTTAAGGCTGCTGTGAGCTAGGCTAACGCGACCGTACTCTAGCCTGGGCAACGAAGCGAGACTCTGTCTCAGTAAATAAATAATTAATTAATTAATTAATAAAAAAGTAAATTTCCTAGAGCTGTAGCTGTGTCTTGACTGACATTGTTTCTCTGTGAAACCTGAATGAGCAGCCGATGTGACATTTTCTTAGTCTCCTTCTTCTCATCCTGTCTTTACCCACATTAACTGCTCTCTGTAACCTAAAGGAAACTAGCAGAGACGTGAATCTGATCAGTCCCCCACCCTGAGTAAGAATCTTGTCCAACCTTGAGCATGACCAGCAGACCCCTGACAGTCTGGACCCTGCTGTTCCATCCTTAGAGTCTGCCTTCCTCCTTCATCCTTCTCTGCAGTCACACGGATTTTCCCACCAGTCTCTGGACTCACCTTGACCTTCTACTTCTTTATGTCTGCATCAGCTGTGTCCTCTGGAAGAGTCTTCCTCCTTTGTGCGATTCGTAAATTCCAGTCATCAATCAGTATTCAGACTGGGCAGTCTCTTCTACAGCCTCCACTTTCTGCCACTGCCCAGGCTGTCTCCAATTAGCACAATATTTAAGCAGAAAATGGCCTTGGAAATGAACTTACCCCCACTCCCTCATTTTACAGATAGGGAAACGGAGGCCCAGGCAAATGAAATGATTTGGTTAAGATCCCAAACCTCGTTAGAGCACAGCAAGGGCTAAAACCCAGGATGCTGCTTTCATTTCAGGGTTTTTCCTTCTACTCCACTTGATAAGTTTGCATCTTTTGGATGACTTTTATTAGCATCTGCAGACATGATATCTTCAGATAACAATGAAAAACAGGTTCATTTTGCTTGAGGGAGTTGTTTCTTTTTCCCATTCCTCAAAGCAAGCTCTTCCATATTCAGAGGAAGTCTCAAAACTGGGAAAAATTATTTAACTTTTTAGGAGTCAGTTTCTTTATTATATATGGCAGTTGAATGTGATGAGTGGTTTCTAGATTTTGGATTTCAGGGAATAACAAAATTTCGAAAAACTGAGGGACAATGTAGAATTGTCAACTTTTTGTTTTTACAGGTAGAGATTTTTAAAAGCCCATGTACAAAAAATAAAAAATAAAAATAAACTACCATCTAAAATAATATCATTCTGTAAAAGAAGGAATAGTCCAACACCAAAAAATTAGGACCATAATTTTGGAATAAAAGATAAGTCATTTAAAATGAATAAAACTTATTCTAGGCAAAGACTTAAAAATTGTCCTAATTGTTTTCACTGTGGACCAGCAGAGACTTTGTCATGGATCAGCATTTGAGAATCTGGGTTAGATGACCTTTGAGGGCCTCTCCAGCTCTTCAACTCTGTGACTTGGAGCATCATTTTTCCATTTACAATTATTTTAGAGGTTTCTAGTTGGTGGGTCTTTGTAAATTAATCTTTCTTAAACTTGTCCTTAAAGGCTTTGCTTCATTGTGTGTGGAATGACTATCGGAGATTTTACATTCAGAACAGCATGCGTGCATGGACGTATAATCATCTGTACCCCTTCTTAAGACTTTCCAAGGCTTCCAGTTTCCCTCACCCTCACTCCAGGGAAACAGAGCAGTGGATCTGAACTCTGACCTCTCCTTTCTCCCCAAAATCCTTTGGACCAAGGGAGTCAGGCAGAAGCTACAGCTGAAGATTTCTTCTCTCTACGGAAAAAGCCCTCTGAGATTTGACTTTTCCTGTCCAGGGTCTAACTAGTGAATTTTGCCAGCCTTTGGACTTGGAGGCAGAAATTCCTTGAGGAAGAACCGTCTGACCCTGTTAACAACCTGGAGGAAGAGCAGAAGTCTGGGGCCAGATCCCCTTGGAATTTTTCCCTTTGAATCATTTCTTTGTTTTCCATTTCATGTTGCCATGTTGTACCCAGTGCATGTTCGGGGCGAGGGGGTGAAGATGGTGAAGGAGGGTCGGGGGTGCCAGGACTAGAGCCTAAATGTACTGAGGGCAGAGATTTGTCCACCCATTTGTCTCCACAACTATAGCCATTTGCCTGGCCATACCAAGAAATATCAACAGATATTTCTGGAATAAATCAAGTGTTCAGCACACTAATTTGATAGCAACAGCCATTTATTGTGTGACTGCTAGTACCAGATACTGATGGATGCTTTACAAAAATTATTTCTAATTCTTATAAGAACGTCATTTGGTAAGTGCATCAAAGGGAACTGAGGCAAAAAGTGGTGAAGGAACTTTGCTAAAGTCATAGAACTAGTTTAAATGACAAAAGCAAACAGTATACCCAGCGTGCTGAGCTGCAGAGCCATGCATAAGTCAAGCTCAGGAACAGTAGGGGAAAGGCAGCCGGCATGCCCCTCCAAGGGCTTAGCAAATCCCCTTTCCTGGCCAAGTCTCTGCTCAGACAGAGAGGTGATTGTGTCATCATCAGAGAGGATGGAATCACTGGCCTTCTTTTTTAGACTCTCGGATCTCTGAGAGTCCTTAGGTCCATTAGGAAGTGAGAGGTAGAGCCCAGATGAGGACCAGCTCTCCTGACAGCCTATCCGGTGCTTTACCCAACCTTCAGATGCCAGCAAACAATGAAAAAGCCCATTGTGCCTACTAGAATAGGCAAGCTGCTATGACCACCACCGCAACTACAAATAACAGTAGCTTAACACGTTGAGAATTTGTTTCTCGTTTCCATCACTGCCCAGTGTAGGTAGGAGGTAGACCTTCCTGCTTCCCCCTGCACTGGCCCTCTCTTAGGTTCTTGGTGTCCTTCGTGTTCTCTCTATTTAGTCAGCTAATGAAAAAGACTGTGAGGATTGTACCTGGGAGGGCTTAACAGGCCAGGCCTGGAAGGGGCACACTCACTCCTACCCATGCTCTAGTGTCCAGAACTCAATCAGGTGGCCACATCCAACTGCAAGGGAGGCTGAGAAATGCAGTCTACCTGTGTGCGCATAAAGAATAGCCCTCATGGACATTTGTCAGTCCTAGAAGTCTCTTCCAAGAGAAGCAGCAGGTGTCAAGGGACCAGTTCCCAGATTGTTGTTTGGTCACGAACATACTATAGGCACTTGAACTTTAAATCCCTATAACATATTTATTTAAAAATACTTTTTGGCTGGGCATGGTGGCTCACACCTGTAATCTTAGCTCTCTGGGAGGCCGAGGCGGGAGGATCACTTGAGGTCAGGAGTTTGAGACCAGCCCGAACAAGAGTGAGACCCCATCTCTACTAAAGTATACAAAAAATTAACTAGGTGTGGTGGCCTGTGCCTGTAGTCCCAGCTACTCAGGAGGCTGAGGCAGGAGGATCGCTTGAGCACAGGAGTTGGAGGTTACAGTGAGCTACGATGACACCACTGCACTCGAGCTGGAGTGACAAAGCGAGACTCTGTCTCAAAAAAAAAACCCAACCTCCCCACCCAAAAAACCCCCAACTTTTCTCTGAAGTTCACTGTAATTAGCATGCTTGCAGACAGGGGTGGAAAGGAAGGGGGCAGTGGCAGTTTTAAATGACTAAAAATTTTTATGTTGCTCCTCAGGGCTTCTTGTCCTATTTTTGTTGTTTGGTTTTGTTTTGCTTTGTTTTTTGTTTTGCTAACATTTATTGTATACTTACTATGCGCCAAATGCTGTACTAAGCCTTTGACATGTGTTATCTTTGTTAATCCTCATAGCAACTTCAAGACGCAGGTACTGTCCTCATCCCCATTTTGCAGACGTGGAAAAGGTAGCTTCAGGAAGTTAGGAAACAGCCAAGATCACAAAGCCAGGAAGTGTGAGAGCAGAGATTTTAACCTGAGTCTCTCCCATTCCAGATTTCTGTGGCATCCACCCCCACTGTCCCCTGGCTGGCAAAATTCTGGCCAGAGCTGGAGACTGCTCACAGCCTGGTTCACTACCCCTGAAATCTACACACCTCTGCCACGTAAATTCCATTTGTTCACATGTTGAGTCAAAGGTCACCATGTGTCCTTCTACTGGCAGAAGCTGAGGGGCATACAGCGTCCTACCAATATTCTGACCAAGTGAAGGATGTCAGCATTGCTTCAACTCTTCCTTGAGTGCAAAAGAATTCTTTCATGTATCTACGTTTTTGGTCCACATTTTAAAGACTAATTTTGCCCCAAATGAAATAATTTATGTTCAATCCAAATAACTTTTAATTCAATGGGATATTTCAAAAGGAATGCTGTATCAGTTCTCTTAACCCACCATGGTTGCAGGCTAGTCGAGTCTTTCATTACATGCTTTTAAACACTTGGAGCGCCCTGGGAGGGCAGCACGGGATCAATTAGGGCAACCCCACTAAAGGTTAATTTAACAGAGCCCTGAACTGATGTTCTGCCCGTCCTTGTGGCTTGATGGCCTAACAAGCTGAGCTGCTTTGACTGTGTAAACACCATTAAAGTATAACTGGTCGTGTACCCGCCCCCCATTAGAGGGTAGCTTAAAGAACCTCATTAGAGGAAGCCATTGGGCGGAGGGCAGGGAGCAGGGCAGGGGGTGGGTCTTTGAGCTATTGAACTCTAACTGGACTATAAACAAGGGCTTATTATAAGCACCACTCCCAGGACTCGCAGCATGTGACCCCCTTTGGCAGTTTCACTGTAAGCAGAATTTAATCACACACCTGTCTTTCTAGGGCATCATGCCACTCCACTTGCCTCTAATTCAAGTAACTGAAAGGTGTGAACAACAGATTTTGAGATCCTGGTGCTTTAAAGGTAGATTATGCAAAGAGCACTCAAGCAGCAGGAGGCTGAGACCACTCGGAGGCAGTCCCAAGGCTCAGGACCCAGGCGGGGTGCTGTTCCAATCCCACGCGCTCTTCCCTAGCCATGGCAGCCATCATGGTGATGGGCACCATATGCTAATTTTTCAGGGACTCAATACCTGGTTTTCAACTTGTCCCCACAGAGGAAGAGGGAGTCCCAGGAGGACCTGAGTCTCCCACTGCTTGTCTAGCCCAGTAGTTCGGCATCCTGGCTGTATTTCACAATCACCTGGGGAGCTCTTTAAAATGCTGATGCCTGGATCCCTCCCCCAGGAAATGGTATTTTTCACAAGCTCCCTGGGGAGACCTACCGTGCAGCCCAGGTTGAGAACCACGGTGTAGCCCCACCCTTCTCCAGTAGGTGGGGCGATTTGGTCCTGAGCCTCTTGGATATGGAAAATGGAAAGAGGTGGGCCAAGAGCTGCCAACTGTGGCCCACAGCGGCCATTGGGTGGCCCACCATGCCCAGTCTTCTTAATGAATAGGGAAGATGTGGAATTGATTATTCCAAGCCCTTAGCTCCCAACACAAGTCCTTTGCTTTTCCTTCTTCCTGTCATATTGCCTTACTTCTTGCCACATGACAATTTAGTGAACATGTATTGAATGTCTTCTGTATGCCAGGAACTGGGCTGGGCACCATAAGGAAAATGAGAGAAAGAAAAAGACACGGTCCCTGTCCTCAAAGTATTATACTTATCCACTTTCACCAGGGAAGCAGCTGTAATGGTATGGAAACCGGTTTCCTACATATTAATTAATTAGCTCTTTCCTACATATTAATTAATTAGCTCTTATTAAAGGTTCCATGGAGTGAGATAAAAATGTAGAATTTTACAACATTTTCAAGGATTAATGGTGTTTTGCCCCAATACAGAGGTAATAAAGAGTGGTCAATATCCCTTCTCCAGACCCATTCACACTTGAGGTGCACACACACACACACCTCCTTCTAAAACAGGAAAGGGCTAAACACAGATATTTTAGACACTAGTCACAGGCTTGCTCCCTTTTTTATGCGGAACCTGTTCGTAGGAAAACCTAGGGTTTAAGCAAGGCCCCAGAGGCCCTCTAGTTAGTCCCAAATCAATAGGAGACCTATCTAAGCTCATTAGACCTTTTCACATGGCCACTTCAGACTCTTACATTCATTCAGTCAACTAAGATTTGAGTCCTGTGATGCACCAGACACCATCCTAGACAATGCAGGACTGGCAATGCAATATTGAACCAAAAACCCATCCCTACTTTAGTGGTGCTTGAAATCTAGCAAAGAAGATAGATATCAATATAAAATTACTGCTGTGGTAAGCGCAGATGCACATGAGGCATATGAGAATGTTAAAGGGGGAACACAGGGGGTCACAGAAGGACCCCAGAGAACTTGGTCATGAACCTGGGCTCTAGGGCAGAGAACGTGATGGCCTGGTAAAGAGGGTGAGTGTGGGCTACATTGCAGCCAGAAGGAACAGTATGAGCGCATTAGTGAGAATGGGCTACATTGGTGGTTCTCACAGTGTTCTCAGACCACTGTGGGTACCAGAGATCCTTCCAGAGGTTCTGTGAGGTCAAAACTATCTTTAAATGATGCTAAGATGTTGTTACTCCTTTTCACTGTATTGACATTTGCCCACTGATATAAAAGCACAAATGAAGGCAGTGGCACCAAACTGTACTAATACTCACTGTACTCATGTTCTTTGCCCCATGTGTTTACAGGGAAAAAAAATCCCTGTTTTACCTTAAAATGCCTTTAATTAAGCATAAAAGTTACTTCTTTTATTAAATCACTACCCCTGAGTATACGTCTTTTTATCATAATATTCTGTGTGACAAATGATAAGTATGCATAAAACTCTTCTGCACATATGTCCTGGTTGTCTTGAGGAAAAGCACTTGATTTTTTGAGTTGCAAATAAAACTAGCTGCTTTTATCATGGAACAAGATTTTTACTTGAAAAAATTGACAAACTATAGTTATTCAAACTTGGGTAGTTAGCAGACATTTTCTTAAAAATGAATAAAGCAAGCCTGTCACTTCAAGAAAAATGACATGACTGACAGTGTTTGTTGCCCAAGACAAAACTCAAGCTTTCAACCAAAAATTGGAATGTTAGAAAACTTGTAGCTACCATTATGAGCTTGACAGATTCCACCACTTAAAGACTCCAATGAGATTGATGGTGATACTAATTAATGTGATTTTTAAAATATTGTATAATTAAATATGCCAACATTTGGAAGATCTGTATAGCTTAGTAAACTAATCTTTTCCAGATAACCAATCACAAGGTTACAATATCATGCATGGGTAAAGGGTCCACTCAAATTTCAAGACAGCCTAATGGATTTCAATATAACAGAATATGAAAAGTTCATTGACATGGTTTCAGATTCTATATTGTGGCTGGGCACGGTGGCTCACGCCTGTAATCCTAGCACTCTGGGAGGCAGAGGCAGGTGAATTGCTCAAGGTCAGGAGTTCGAAACCAGCCTGAGCAAGAGCAAGACCCCATCTCTACTAAAAATAGAAAAAAATTAATTGACCAACTAAAAATATATAGGAAAAATATAGCCGGGTATGGTGGCACATGCCTGTAGTCCCAGCTACTTGGGAGGCTGAGGCAGGAGGATCACTTGAGCCCGGGAGTTTGAGGCTGCTGTGAGCTAGGCTGACGCCACAGCACTCTAGCCCAGGCAACAGAGTGAGATTCTGTCTCACAAAAAAAAAAAAAAAAAAAAAAATGTAAAACAAGAACATTTCCTAGAGTTGAAGATATTTGACTCCCATCCAAGATCCCAGAACAGTGAATGAAAAATAACTCCACCAAGACATACCTACATCATCATCATGGAAGTTCAACATGCTGGGGATACAGAGATGGCTAAAGATTCCAGAGATACAAACAAACACGCTAGCATGTCACCTACAAAGGACAAGAGTCAGGTAGAGTTGTCAATATCTTTGCTAGGCAAGCCCAATGCTAGGAGCCCTGAAGGAGTGGGTCTCATCAGAGGGGGCAGCCTTGGTGGTGGGCAGGCTGGGCTTCCCTCCTTTTTCGCAAGACAGTGAGCTACCTGAGAGCAACTTACTTACCTTTATACAACCCCCTCTTCTTTATGTCTAAAGTGCCATAAAGAATAGACACTCAGAGGTCCTTTACATAAACGGTGGTCAGTCTCTATCTCTCCTTCTCTGTCTCATCATTTCCTTCCCTCCCATTTTCTGTCCCCTTCTTTCTCTTTTCTCTCATGCATTCTGGAAACACTGAGAAACTCAGTGTGCTAACTCAAGGGCTATCCAATGAACCAAGACCAGTGCTGGGTTGCAGGAGCTCCCAGCTATGAGGACAGAGACACAACAGGGACATGGCCCTCCTGGGAGCTTGGCAGTCTCCTCTCCAAACTGACAGCACAGAGTCCAGAGAGTTTAACGTCCTACACGAGAGTTTAATTCTCCCTATTCTTATAACTGAATTAAAGATAAATTAAGTTTTATATGCTTCCAGTCTGAATATTTAGCTAGTTTTCACTTATGGAATTTTCTACTGGGTCAGTGGTTCCCAACAGAACAAAAGTTTCCTCCTCAGTATAACGCAGGTAGAATTCATATGGTCCCTCCAACTGCTATACTCTCCTCGCCCCGAGAGTGCCTCTTTGGAAGGGGAGGCCCCAGGGTGCAGACGAGGCCTCATCAGCAACACTCCTCTCTGCTCAGAGCAGAGCTGGGCCTGAGGGTAACAGCGGGAGTGGCTCTGGGACTCCAGGTGTCATGGAAGGGGTCTGCAGGGGTGAGGTGCCACTGAAAACAATTCCCAAGGGAGCGTCTCCCTCTGGTGGCCAAAAGAGGAAGCAGCGGTGCCCTCAGCCAAGGACATGGCCAACAAGGAATCAAGGGTTTTGACACGCGCGCGCGCGCACACACGCACACACACACACACCAGCAGACCTTGGACCCTGTGGGCTTCAGAACCTTGATAATGCAGCTTAAGCTTCAGGACCCCTCTCTTACACAAGCCCCTTCTAAGGCCAGGGAGAGCTCTCAGCAAACTGTCTGAAATGGACATACGTTTCTGCCAAATTTACAAAAGTAAGATTTTTTTGTATTATTTTTCCTAAAAACGGTCCCACAAATTATATGAGCTTTAGACCCCACAAAACCTACATCTGACCCTGGTGGTCATGTAGGAGCCACTTAGCCTGAAGCACTCCGTATAGGTTCTTTAACTCAAATGTCTAGTGCCCACCCCCACTATACCTACCTCCCGACCGAGGCCGCACAGAGACAGCAGTCTGTGCAGCGGTCTAAGACTTGGTTTCAGACGGATGTAAGTCTACATCTTACTCTGTCACTCAATAGCTGTGTGTCCCTAGGTTCTCTGTGCCTCTCTTTCTTCACCAGTAAAATAGGGGTACTAATCGCACATCCTCTGGGTTGCTATGAGAATAGAATCAGATAACGCACAGTAAGTGCTCTGTCTGGTGGCTGGCCTGTAGGAGGCGCTCCAGGAACAGTGGCTATAGGAAAGGTTCATTTAAAAAAAAAAAAACCTAATATATACAACTATTATGAATCCTTAATAACACAAAAAAATTTTTAATGCCCTAAACTGGGAATTTGTGGGCTCCTGACTTAATTCAACTCTATATATTAAGTATTAATATAGATAAAGTTGAGAGTATTTCAGTGTTTTCAACCTACAAAAATGGCAGTTTCACATGATTCCCCCTAGTGGAACAAGTGACAAAAACCGCAGCCGGCAGCTGGGGTGCTAGTTAGTGACCCTCAGCCCCTGTCACCGGGAAATGGTGAGTCTGCTCTGCGTGGGGAGGCTGGGGGAGGTGGTTTGGTTCCCTGCCCTCTCCTCTCTCCTGGAGCCCCACTCTGTGACCATAAAGGCCTCTAATGAAATGGTCCCTCCCTGTCCTTTCTGCTTTTAGTCTTAATGGCTGAGTGAACCAGGAAAGGCCCTTCTGCCCCCAACACTGCATGAAACGCTGCATCCTGCTGTTGTTCTCCCAGGGCCCCAGCTGCTGTCTGGGATGCAGCTCCTGTTTTGGAGGGCCTGGGGCTCTGTGACCACTGGCCGTCCCAGTCCCTGGAACCTGATCTGTTAACAGAAGTCTTCCTTTCTCATCAGACCCTTAGGGAAGCAGGGGAGGATCCGGTGGGGGACAGCCAGGCCCAAATGGAGTTCACACAGCAGAGGCCACACCTGGCGGTCAAAGTCCTCAGGCCAAGAGTTGTCCCTGAGAACCACGAACTCACAAACACACTCTAGCAGCCAGTGCCTGGGCTTCTCCTGCTTGGCTGTTTTGTACCCAGTGGGCTGCAGGCCACATCCAGGATTCTGGATTCTGACACCAAACTGGGCTTCCAGCTGGTTTCTGGCTGGAACATCTGACTGGTACCTGGTCCCAGAAGAAACTGACTGACATTCTTTCTCCCACCAATCTTCTCTTCCCTCGCCCTGTGATCTCTTCCTCCCAGCCCAGGTCACTCACACCGTTAGACACCCTCACCCCCTGTACATCTGATGTGCATGCCCAGGAGAGGGCACAGAGTAGGCTCTCCAATGGAGGCTGCCCTGGGGACAGCTTACCCATTACAGCCCCTGCTGCTATGGTTTGAATGTCTGTCTCCTCTGAAACTCATGTTGAAGCTTAACCTCCAATGTGGCAGTATTGAGAGATGAGGCCTTTAAGAGGTAGATTATGGATTAATGAGCTATCATGGGAGTGAGACTGGTGGCTTTATAAAAAAAGGAAGAGAGACCTGAGCTAGAACACTCAGCCCCTCACCTTATGATACCTTGTGCCACCTTAGGACTCTGCAGAGAGTCCCCCACCAGTAAGAAGGCTCTCACCAGATGCGGCCCTTCAACCTTGGACTTCTCAGCCTCTAAAACTATAAGAAATAAATTTATTTTCTTCATAAATTACCCAGTTTCAGGTATTCTGTTATAAGCAACAGAATACATCTGCTCTAAAATACCTGTCCAGGTCACCTCTCAGCCCTGAGCTTCAGGGCTCTTGGTCCTATAGAAATGGGGAGTCCGATAGATAAGGACCTCCCCAGGCCGCCCAGACCTGCCAGCCTAGCTCCCCCTCCACCACCATTCCCTTTGTATAGGCCCCACTGAACTACACTCTCCTATTGTGATTTCCCACCCCAGGCCCTCCATCTGCAATATGTAAACCTTGAAAGCCCAACTGGAATGCCACCTTCTCTGTGAGTCTGCCCTGGTTCCCCAGCTGGGAGTGTCTCCCTCCCTGACCTCTACCGGCTTCGTGCACCCTCTGCATCACTCCCTGCACTGCGTTGTGGGGCTTTTATGTTCTTGGAGGTAGGTCTTCCTTACTAGATGTCAAGAACCCAAAGACCATGTCTGTCCCAGGCAGGTCTTGCTCAGAGTGGGGGTAAGGGAGTGTATGGGGAAGGAGCAAGAAAGCAGAGCCAAGACCAGTGACTAGGACAGAGGCTGGGGTATGGTGCAGAAGACAGGTCCCGGCATCTCAGGACAGGAGGGATGGAAGGTCACTGGTATCCTACCATTGCTGCCCCCACAAAATAAACGCAGCTCCATGCAGACCTCATGGTTATTAGTCTACACACAGGGACCAAACCTGGCTGCTCCTTGGGGTGAGGCTTTCCAGGGTCTCAAGGACTCTATTTTCCCTGTGGAGCTCTGGCCCAGCCTGCTCTCCCTCTCATTGTTAATCACAGTGACTGAGTGCTAAACACACAGAACAGGCCGCACCCTCTCCATGCAGATCTCAGGAAATCCTTCCTGGTGACCCCTGGCTCTGCCCTACCTGAACTGTGTCCTTTTCTGGGGCAAGGGCCCCAAAGGATGTACCTGGGTGTCACCCCTAGGAGCCCATAGAGTTTTAGTTCACAACGCTGGATGTCCCTGCACCAGGTGACATCAAGTGGTAGGGCACAAAGCAAAGTCACTTCTAAAAGGGGGTCAGGAATTTTTCAAAAGAAAAAGTTGGCAGAAAAAAAAAGATTGTGACTGAAACATAGTCACCAGGTTATGTAGCATATTTGTGATTATGTTCTCCTTGCAGACGGGGGAAGGATACACAAAGTCACAGACGATAGGTGTGGGAAGCCTGTCCCTGGAATTAGCAGAGAATAGTCAGGTGAGGTCCCCATTAGCAGATGACTTCAGGGAGTTACTGCTTTGTGCTTCCTTTCCTTGTCTATAAAACTGTGTCAAGTGGGTTGTCATGAAGAATTAAATGAGTTAATATGCATGTAAAATGCTTACAGCAGTGCCTTGGCATAGTAAGCGCTATTATTATTTGTATTATTTTTTTCTAGGTCGATTAGAATTGCAGCAACACATGTGTACATTAACAAATCTAATTAAAGACCCAGAAAGGTTTTAAGCACTTTCACTGACAGATGGAAAGGGTGAAATAGTTTTATTAATCCCAGCTTGGTGCAAACCATGAACAATTAAGCAGTAATCGAGAAGGTTAGCAAGAATGGTAATTAAGTACCCTGGATGTTTGTGTTCCATGCAATCTTGCTCATAATGATAGGTTTTTACTCATGTTTTTTTTCCCCTGAGACAGAGTCTCACTGTGTTGCCCGGGTTAGAGTGCCGTGGCATCAGCCTAGCTCACAGCAACCTCAAACTCCTGGGCTCAAGCGATCCTTCTGCCTCAGCCTCCCAAGTAGCTGGGACTACAGGCATGTGCCACCATGCCCAGATAATTTTTTCTATATATTTTTAGTTGGCCAATTAATTTCTTTCTATTCATAGTAGAGATAGGGTCTCGCTCTTGCTCAGGCAGGTCTCAAACTCCTGACCTTGAGCGATCCACTCGTCTCGGCCTCCCAGAGTGCTAGGATTACAGGCGTGAGCCACCGCGCCTGGCCAGGTTTTTATATTTAGACCAAAAAATGATCTGCTTTGTAATGAAAGTGAAAAGTCATTTGTAATTTAAATGAAAACTATATTTGACTAGGTCATGAGTTGTGAGAAATAAATTAAATGAGAAAGAAAAAGGATAAAAAATTGTATGTATAGTGTCAACCTAGTTACATATTAATATCTATATCTGTAAAGTACAGCACAGTTTCTAACTGGTCTAGAGCTAAAAGTCAAACATATCTAGAGTCCCCTGACATCTCTCCTACAAAAGGATCTATTTAACATGAAGGCTGATGAGACTTATGATGGTTAATTCTATATGTCAACTTGCCTGGGTCACAGGGTGCCCAGATATTGGGTAAGCACTGTTCCTGGGTGTGCCCATGCGGGTGCTGGAGGGGGAGATCAGCATCTGCGTCAGTGGGCAGAGTAAAGCAGGTGGCCCTTCCCAGGTGCAGAGGCCTTGCCCACTCTGCAGGAGACCTGAGTAAAACAAACTCAGGTAGAAAAAGGGAAAATTCACTCTCAGCCTGACTGTTTGAGCTGAAACATTGGTCTTCTCCTGTTCTCAGACCGGTACTTAACTCATTGATGCTCTTGGTTCTCAGGCCTTTGGACTCGGACTAGGAATACACCACCAGCTTTCCTGGGTCTCCAGCTTGCAGATGACAATTCAGTGGGATTTTTCAGTCTCCATAACCATGTGAGCCAATTCCTCATAATAAATAATGTATATAGTTACACAAACACACATATATTTATACGCACACATATATACATATATTAATGCTACTGATTCTGTTCCTCTGGAGTACCCTAACACAATTTTGTGTATATGTGTGTGTTTCTGTATGTAAACTTCCACTGCACTTTGGAGTGCAAACAACCCCTCACCCACATGAGCATAGCATGGCTGGAAAAAGCTCTTCCCACCACTGGTCAGAATAAATCCTCAGAGTAATGAACCTCCACACAGCAGAGGCCAGAACTGGGAGTCCCAGGTCAGGGAGCAGTTCTGGCAGCCTGGCGGTGGCTCTCTGGCACAAGGGGCACCAGGGCAGCTGTGGCTGTGGTGCCGGCCATCAGATAGCAGCAGAGGTGGCATGCCTTGCCCCACAAGCCCTCAGGGCCTGCAGCTGCAGAATGAAGGCTCAGAAGCAGCGCAGCTGCAGAAGCAGCACCTCAAAAAGCAAAGTCCAGGCCGGGCGCGGTGGCTCACGCCTGTAATCCTAGCACTCTGGGAGGCCGAGGCGGGCAGATCGCTCAAGGTCAGGAGTTTGAAACCAGCCTGAGCAAGAGCGAGACCCCATCTCTACTATAAAATAGAAAGAAATTAATTGGCCAACTAAAAATATATACAAAAAATGAGCTGGGCATGGTGGCGCATGCCTGTAGTCTCAGCTACTCGGGAGGCTGAGGCAGGAGGATCGCTTGAGCCCAGGAGTTTGAGGTTGCTGTGAACTAGGCTG
>CAUYRT010034371.1:0-17265 GCA_963574885.1 Lepilemur ruficaudatus | reverse complement strand
GCCAGAAAGAGAAAGCTGGGGTGGAAAAGGAACGATTCATTTATTCAAAAATTGGTACCAAGACTCACAGCATGCCAGAAAGTGTGCTAGACCACATGAACGACACTGAATTCTCAGCGAAGCAGGGAAGACAGATGTGGTCTTGAAAACTTAATCTCTAAGAATGGGACTTCCTACACCTCTTCTCTTCTGATCCTTCACCAGAATCATCCCTCATGCTCTGCTGACAGCAATACAGGCTTTTTCTAACATTCACTTCAAAACTGCTTCAGCCTCTATCTACTACCCCATTGCAAAGCCACTTCCACATTTTCAGGTATTTGTTTACAGCAGCAACCCACTCTTGGTGCCAACTTGTGTGTTCTGTGTTGCTATAACATATTAATAACACCTGAGACTGGGCAATTTATAAAGAACACAAATTTATTTCCCACAGTTCTGGAGGCTAGGAAGTCCAAGATCAAGGCACTGGAAGGTTTAGTGTCGGGTAAGGAAGGGCCCAGCTCCACTTGCAAGATGGCACCTTGAAAGCTTCATCCTCCAGAGGGGAGGGACGTTGTTCTTCACATGGCAGAAGAGTAGAAGACAGCAAACCCATTCCCCACAAGCCCATTTTATACTGGCATTAACCATTCATGAGGGCAGATCCCCCATGACCTAAACACCTCCCATTAGGCCCCACCTCTAACACTGTTGCATCAGGGATTAAATTTCAACATCAGTTTTGGTGAGGAGACAAAAACATTTAAACCACAGCAACCTCCACACCAGAGTTGGGCATGTGACTAAGTCAGAGCCAATCAGACCACTGCATTCCCCTTTCTTGCCATAGTTATTGGTTCAGAAATGACCCAGTTCAGTTCAGTTCAGTGAAACCAGGGCTTTGGTTTAGCACTGTATGAATATAGGGGTGGAGGTGCTAGCAGCTGTCTAGCCACTGTAAGAAAAGAACCTAAGAATGAAGCCAGCAAAGAGGAAAACAGAAATGGTTTACATCAGGGTGGGGAACCTACAGCTTTAAGGCCACATGTGGCCTTCTAGGTCCTTAAGTGTGGCCTTTTGACTGAATCCAAATTTTATAGAACAAATCCTTTTATTAATACTCATTTTTGTCTTTTATATTGGTATTTCATTCTTAAAAATGAATGTATTTAAAATACCAAAGAATAAAATAAGTTTCAATGAAATAATCCTCCAAGATTGACTGGCACAATTAGTAAACCATAAGGGATAAATTGATGGCTGCTACACTCATGATTTAGTTCTAACTTCCCCCGCCTGACTGGCGCACGAGACTGGTTGGCGAGAGTTTATGGGGGTCGAGGTCGAGTACACCAGTCTGTTATCAGCTTTTGATAATGGTGCCCTGTGTTTCTGTTTGAAGTGGAATTTGTGAATAGTTGCACAGCCCGACAGTATTTTTAATTCTGTCTGCTTAACAGCCCATCATATCAAAGAAGTCCAAGAGAACACTGAATGAAGTAAACAGTTTTTAATGAGGATTGGGTTTTGCAATATTCTCTTCTTCCTGCTAAAGATAAGATGATTTGCTTGCTTTGTGATGCTGCAATGTCAACATTAAAGAAATTCAATGCTCATCAGCACTATAACACTCATAAGGACCACGAATATTTTAGATTATAGGGAGAGGCACAAAAGGTTGTATTGCAGAAATTAACAGATGAAAAGCAGAAGCAAAGACAATTCCTACAAGCAGCAATAAGACCTGAAAATAATGCCACTGAAGCAACCTATAAAGTAGCTTATATATTCAGGAAAAAAGGGAAGCCGTTCAGTGATGTAGAAATTGTGACAGAATGCACCAAACTTGTAGGATGCTTAGACCACGATAATGTTTCAAAGGGCAAACAACTGCCTCTTTCAAGGAGGACCATAACTGATCGGCAGCATGAATTAGCCTTCAACTTAACAAAACAACTTTATGTGATACTTCAAAAGGAAAATATATATTATTCAATCACTTTGGATGAATCAGCTGATACGACTGACTCGGCACAGGTTTTAGACTTAATTTTTTGGGGGGGAGTCATAACTGAAGATTTTGTTTGCTATGAAGTTACTCCCTTTGGGCATTCCTGAAAACAGAACATGGGGAATTGATTATCTTCAAAAACTTTCAAGACAAATGTCATGAAGTTGGACTGAATTTGGTAAATTTAGTGAGGGTATGTACAGACCACCTTCCATCACAGGAAAACATGAAGAGTTCATTGCACAGACAAAAAAAAGTATTAACAGGTCCAGATATTTTCATTTCTTTTCATTATATCTTGTATCAGCAAAATCTCTGTGCTAAAGCTATTATTCTAAGTGACACTTTGCAACAAGTTATAAGTATTGTTAACTATATTCATGCAAATGCAACATGGCATGGTCAGTTTAGTAACATGCTAAAGATGAACAATGAGGTATTCAATGTGGATTTGCCATATCATTCTAAAGTGCACTGGCTATCGCAGGGACAGGTGGTAGTCAAAATTTTACCTCTGGGAGAACATATAGTTAAATTTTATGAAGAACAGAATCAGCAATGTGAATTATTGAAAGAAGATTTTTATAGGAATGCAGCATTTCTGTGTGATATCATGTCAAACAATAATGACTTAAATATTTCTTTGCAAGGTGAAACAAAGTCTATATATGATAGATGGCAAAAAAAAATCCAAGCATTTTGAAAAAAGATAGCTTTTTTCAAGTTATCTTTTTTTAAAACAGTTCTTCAAAAGGAAATTTTGGATAAACAGTTTCCCCAGTTAGCAAATGTCATTGATGAGCAGGATGATATATGTGAATCATTTGAAGAATATGTAGCTGTATTGGAGAATACAATGAAAGGTTCACTGACTTTGAGAATCATGACATCACACTCAAATCAGCGTTTCAGCCTCACCTAGTTGATATCACCAAGGCACTTATGGAACTACAGATGGAATTGATTGAGCTCTCAGTAGATGATATTTTAAAGTCATTGTTTGATGCTAAGAAAGATCCAACTGAAATATGGAAAAATGTAGGATACACACACCTTCAGCAGCATACCTGAAAAGTGCTTTCTTGCTTTTCCACCACTTATTACTGCCCATCTGCATTCTCCTACCTAACCCAAATCAAGATGCCTTTAGGTCACAAATGACTGATACCCATCTAGAGGCTCAACTGAAACTGCAGTCCTCCGTGCTGCAACTAAATATTCAAAGGCTTTCCAACAAAAAGCAGACACAAAGTCTTTAAAATGTTAGTTAACTTTAAAATTAACAAATAGTTTTCATTTTTTAAATTATTAAGTACATAGTCAGATTTTTTATAATGTACATTTTTAAGTGTCTCTAATTGACATTTCTTGAATGTGGCCTTATTTGATTACAGCTAAATTAAAGCGGCCTTCCAACATGAAAAGGTTCCTCACCCTTGGTTTAGATCATTTGAGCCCCTGAATTCAACTGTGCTTCATCTTAGCCTGCGTACCTCAGTTAGGTGAGCCAATAAATTCCCTTTTTAAGTCATTTGGAATTGTTCCTTGAAACAAACAACAATACATACACACAAAGAGATATGACTGGTATTACTTGTTATTACTAATCTGTTGATTGGAATTTACAAAAAGTCTACTTCTCTTATTCAGACAGGAACAAGGTAATTTCAAGGGTCCACAAAAGTTACCAGGCTTACTCAGAAGCCATCCGCATAGAATCAATATCTTGCAACAATGGGACAGATTATCAAGCTTTCCTTCTGCAGCTGTATAAATCTTATATTACCCTCCCTGGAGACAGGTGCTCCATTGTTTAAATCCAGAATGAAACTTGAGTCTCACTGTAAAACCTAAGACACAAAGGCTTAGGTCCAATAGTCTGCAATGACTTGAATTTGGAATGCAATTAGTGATACTGACTTTGCCCCTGGCCTCCAAAGTTACCTGCGTTCTGGAATGCTCATGGATGTAACAGACATCTGCTGTAAGTTCCCAAAAGGCCAAATCTAGGCCTATAGGAATGACACTAAAATTACTTATACTGGATCCCAAGTATCAGCTGGCTCTTGAAATACTTTGTTGTTGAGGCATTTCTATTATTGAGGCATCTCTCATCATACTGCTAGATTAACCAGGAATAGAAGACAAAGGATCTAAATAAGCTCAATCAGAAATGAAAAGGAGATATTACAACTGACACCACAGAAATACAAAGCGTCATTTGTGAATACTATGAAAACCTCTATGCACATAAAACTAGAAAACATAGAGGAAATGGACAAATTCCTGGAAACACATAACCTCCCAAGACTCAATCAAAAAGAAACAGAACTCCTGAACAGATCGTAATGAGCAGCAACATCAAAGCAGGAATAAAAAAATCCACCACCAACAAAAAAAGCCCCAGACCAGATGGATTCACAGCCAAATTCTAACAGACTTACAAAGAAGAACTGGTATTCATACTGCAGAAATTATTCCATAACATCAAGGAGGAGGAAATCCTCCCCAACTCATTCTATGAAGCCAGTAGTACCTTGATACCAAAGCCAGGAAAAGACACAACAAAAAAACAAAACTTCAGACCAGTATCCCTATGAATATAGATGCAAAAATACATTCAACAGCACATCAAAAAAATAATCCACCATGATCAAATGGGCTTCATCCCAGGGATGCAAGGATGATTCAACATACATAAATCAATAAACATGATTCACCATATAAACAAAAACAAAGACCATATGATCATCTAAACAGATGCAGAAAAAGCATGACAACATCCAGCATCCTTTCATGATTAAAAACCCTCAACAAACTCGGCATAGAAGGAACATATTTCAAAATTATAAAAATCATATATGACAAACCCACAGCCAACATCATATTGAATGGGGCAAAGTTGAAAGCATTCCCCCTAAGAACTGGAACAAGACAAGGGTGCCCAGTGTCACCACTTCTATTCAACATAGTACTGGAAGTCCTAGCCAGAGCAATCAGGCAACAGAAAGAAATAAAGGTATCCAAATTGAGAAAGAGAAGGTCAAACTACCACTTTTCACAGATGATGTGATCTTCTACCTAGAAAATCCCAAACACTCTACCAAGAGACTCCTGAAACTGATAAATAAATTCAGCAAAGTCTCAGGTTACAAAAATCAATGTATCCAATCAGTAGCATTTCTATATACTAATAACACTCAAGCTGAGAGTCAAATCAAAGACTGAATACCATTCACAATAGAAACAAAGAAAATAAAATACTTAGGAATATACTTAACCAAGGAGGTGAAAGATCTCTACAAGGAGAACTATGAAACACTGAGAAAGAAATTGCAGATGACACAAATGGAAAAACATATCATGTTCATGGATCAGTAGAATCAACATTGTTAAAATGTCCATATAGCCCAAAGTGATTTACAGATTCAATGCAATCCCCATCAAAATACCAACATATTTCACAGAACTAGAAACAATAGTTCTGTGCTTCGTATGGAACCAGAAAAGAGCCCAAATAGCCAATGCAGTCTTAAGCAAAAAGAACAAATCTGGAGGCATCACATTACCAGGCTTCAAACTATATTGCAAGGCTATAGTAACCAAAACTGCATAGTATTGGTACAAAAATAGAGACATAGACCAACGGAACAGAACAGAGAACTCAGATGTAAAACCATCTACCTACAATCAACTGATCTTCAACAAAGCTGAGACAACAACATACACTGGGGAAAAGAAGCCCTTTTCAATAAATGGTGCTGGGATAATTCAATAGCCATACATAGAAGAATGAAACCAGATCCCTCTCTCTCACCACTTACAAAAATTAATTCAAGATGGATAAAAGATGTAAATGTAAGGCATGAAACCATAGAAATTCTAGAAAAAAATGTAGAAAAATGTCTCTTCTAGACATTAGCCTAGGCAAAGACTTTATGACTAATACCCTGCATGACAATTACAGCAACAACAAAATTAAATAAATGGGACTTTAATTATCAGGGAAATGCAAATTAAAACCACAATGATATATCACCTTACCCCTGACAAAATGGCTATTAAAAAGTCCAAAATCAATAGATGCTGGCATGGATGCAGAGAGAAAGGAACACTTATATACTGTTGGTGGGACTGCAAATTAGTACAACTTCTATGGAAAACAGTATGGAGATTTCTCAGAGAGCCAAAAGTAGACCTACCATTCGATCGAGCAATCCCATTACTGGGTATCTAAAGGAAAAAAAGTCATTTTATCAAAAAGACAGCTGCCACTCAAATGTTTATTGCAACACAATTCACAATCACAAAGATGTGTAGTCAACCTAAGTGCCCATAAATTTATGAAGGGATTTACAAAATGTGGTGTGTGTATACACACACACACACACACACCATGGACTACTACTCAGCCATAAAAAGAAATGAATCAATGTCTTTTGCAGCAATTTGGATGGAACTAGAGACCATTATCCTGAGTGAAGTATCTCAAGAATGGAAAAATAAACACCACATGTTCTCTCTAATAATTTGGAACTAAATGATAGGCACACATGGGCACAGAGAGAAGTAAAAGTCACTTGCAATGAAGAAGGGGGGAGGGGGCAAGCGGGGAGGGTTAAAGGCCTACCCAACAGGTATAATGAACACTATTTCGGGTATGGGCACACTTATAGCCCTGACTTAAGCATTATGAAAGCTACCTATTTAACAAAAACATTTGTATCCCCTAAATATTTTGAAAAGAACAAAAAAAGAAAGTGGACTGTTAATATCAACCTGGTATCTTCAATTTTCATACATAATTACTTTGGAGCAATGATCAATAAGGAACCAGATTTCTATCAAGACTAAGGTTAGACTAGATTGCCTTTGAATAACATTTAAAAAATACATTTTAAAAAACCTAACTAATCACTTTGTTATTTTCTTCTATGCCATTGAAGAGCAGCCTGGATTTTTTTGTTTGTTTGTTTATTTTTTTAAAAAAAGGAGGATCTCTTCCCTTTCTTTAAGGGTAATTCGGGGTTACTTTAAATTCACTTATTCTAAGTTAAATCTAATTTCTATTGTACAAGCTATACCAACCAATGTCAATGTGTCAGCTTTTCAGGAAATACCTATCAGTCTTCCACAATATTCAACTTACTATGCTACAAGCTTTTTCCCCTCTAAAGTGAGGGCCACATTTCTGCATTCCCCATACCATCTACTGGAATAGTTGGCATATATCAAATATTTAAAGCTCTATTCAGTTTAAGGGTTTTCCTAAGGATTTCTGAATTATCTTTTCTGTGATACAGGAAAGGTTCTCTTATATCATTATATCTAATATCTAATGATATAATAGAACGAGCATCCTCAGAAAGCTTCAGCTGGATTTATGTTTTCTTTTTTAAGATAGGTAGTGGGTAGCTGGGCTTTCTTTGTATTTTTCTCTATCTTGTATGTCTAAAATATATCATAATGGAAGGAAGGAAGGAGGGTAGTCAGCCTGACTGGGCTAGTCAGACCTGGGTTAAATCTATTATAATAGCTGCACAACCTTGGGCTTAGTTTTCTCATCTTGTGAATGGGGAAAGGTAGCTCTCTCTACCCACAGAGAGATGGTAAAGATAAAACAAGATAAACAAATGTCTTAGCAGTTCCTGGCCAGTAAAAGCTAGCTTGGAGATGGAGAGGACAGCTCATACCCTCCATCCTGCTATCAGTACTCCAGTAGGAAAACCCACTGACCAGCACCTAGAACATAGCTGCAGAACAACAAACAGGGTAAAAAAAAAAAAAAAACCTAGCTGATGAGTCGCTCATAAACCTTCCTTTTCCGGGACATTAAAATGTACTGCAAGTATAACAACAGTTCTACTTATGGTGGTGACTGTCTAAGAAATGAAGTTCAAAATTACACTTTTAGGCTGAACCCCTATGGACGGTTCCTGAATTTGGCAGGAAGAAGTGTGATCTTCCATTTCTGTCACTCTTGGCATTGCTGTGTGTATAAAAAAAATGCAAAGCTTCATTTTTCTTACAAGCCTTTGGCTGCACTACTCCGCAACAGCTGCCATTAATCACAGCAAACTGGATTTGCACTGAGCAATCTGGGCTACATGTCTTTCCCAAATCCTGTGCATTTATTTACAGAATGGTAAGAGCAAATACAAGATCCCACTTCGTACATATCTTAAAAAATAGGGCAAATTCAGTTTTTTAGTCTTGTTCTTTGGTTTTCAATGTCTGACAGAGTTACAGCACTAGGATTTGTCCACTGCATTCGATTAAAAAGCTTGGTTTATATCTGAACACCCAAGTGCAATTTCTCCTTGCTGCTTCTCCCCAGTCTAAGATACCACCCCAAATTCCTAAGACTTTAAATCTGAGTCATCTTGTGGTACAGATACCTCATTCTCTAGATTACCAACTGAGAGCTGCGAAATGACTGCATGGATCACTGTCACATCCACTGGTGCTGCATTTACTGTCTTACTTTAGAATCTGAATGACTTGAATGCATGAATTTCAAGTCTACATGTTGCCATAGTTTATCTGCTCTGATACTAATGGTTTGGAGTGAATCTCTCTATAAACCCAGATTCTAAATGCTTCCAGAAGCTTTGACATTTTATTACTACATATAGGGCTTTGTTATTACACTAGAACCTGGTTATTATCCAATTTCCCAAAAGGGAGAATTTATTATAAACCAGTCTCATCTTGAGCCACATCCAGGGGGGAGTCACTTGTTAAAGAGTGTAAATTAGTAGCACTGTCCCCAGTTACAATGATTTTTAGCAAGGCCAGGATTTGAGAGCTGTAGTTAATTAGAAATTAAGCTTTACCTGACAACTGTTCTAAAATTTTTTTCTTCTGCTGCCCAAATTACCTGCTTAGTCTTTTTCTCCTACTGAAGTGAATGTCACTGGATCAAGGATGGACTCTTCATGTCTTGGTGATCAGCTACATATTCCACTAACTTCTCCTACTGAAGCCAAATCCTCAACCTAGCGTTTGAGACAGCTCAGCATAAGGATAAACTAAGAGCATAGGTTTTGGAGTCAATGTAGTAATTTCCTTATACGAAGATGAAGACAACAGTACTCTCCTTACAGAGTTAAAAAAATTTGATGAGATAATGCTTATATAGTAGGCAGTCAATAAATGATAGCGTTTGTCATCAATATTTAGCAATGTTCAACCTTTGTTATCAATACTCATCTTCCCCTACTCATCTCATCTATCCATTCCTTCATTATGCCCCTAATGCCTCCCCATCAAGGCAACTGACTTACCTCCTTCCCTTATCCAACTAACTCTTGACTTAATTTCTGCATCTCATGTAATTCTTCTAGGATGGAGGTAGCTTATAAGCACTGTATAATGTTTACTGTTTATGAAGCTCTCCTATAAATGAATTCAACATCTTATAAGCTTTATACTGGGTTAGGAGCAGAGGATAAAAGGGATATAAGGAAAGGGGCCTGTTTCTCAGGGAGTTCTACATTAGTGATAAAAATACGTGGACAAATAATGGTAATACAACCGATGACACAGAGGCATGCAGAAAAGGCTTTCAGAAGTCTGCACAGTTTACTTTTACAGGCGTGGCAAAACAGTTTCACCCTGCAGATCCACTGATAGATTCCTACGGATCCATAGGAACTATGTTGAGAAAGATACTAAAGTTCAGTCCAGATTCTGCATTAAAGAGTATTGTGATTAACAATGTTTGCCACGGAACTTGCAGTACACATGCCACCTCTTAGACATTCCTGGTGTAACAGAAAGAGTGTGGAGCTTAGAATCAGACAGACATACGTTTGGAAGTCAGTTATCAGCTCTGTGATCTTGGTCAAGTTCCTTAACCACTGAGTCTCAACTTCCTCAGCTATAACTTGGAAATGGATGACAACTATCTCACAGGTGGTTGCAAGGATTTAATGAGATAGCGTTTGTAAAGTACCTGGCAAAGCCAAACTCCACAAACATTGGCTTCCTTTTTCTTCTGAAGCACTACTCAGCATGAATACTGCCGCCAAGTTCAGTTGTTAGGTGACTCACTGAGGTCACTGATCTCCAAAGAAGCAAATCAGGCTTACATTTTGACTCCAGAGCCACAAACTGTCCCCAAAACGCTCATATCTGATTTTCTGCAAATACCAAGGGTTGAGACCATTCAGAACACCTGAGAATTATCTGTCCTTGAGTTATCGAATTACATGCACAGGACAGCATTCCTCTCCACCCAGTCTTTATCCATCCAGCTAGCACTCAGTAAATGGCCTCTATGTGCCAGTCTCACACCCAAACTGCCGCTTTCAACCAAAACGCTCTCTACCACTCCTCTCCGCTAACTTAAATCTAACCTCACAACAGAGGGAAAGCTCCCTTCTATCTAGTAAACTTCCCTGTGTCTACCTCAGCCTCATCATTCTAATTCTATATACTGTTACCACTTATGTCTTCAATTTGGAGTACAGCAAAACCCTTCACACAGATTTGGATCACCACCTAGCAGTCCCACATTGTAATTAAAATGCAACTACACTATACACTTGGGAACCCCGATCCTGGGCATCTGCCATAGCAATCCACAGTCTGTGCAAACTACAAGACATTTAATTCTTCAAACAATTTAACATTTGCATGATTCTTATATGGAGTCAGACCTAGACTTCTCTGCCAAGACTACTGTTCATTTGCCAAATGATCATAGGTTGGCTTTTTGATCTGCCAGTTCTCATATTTAAAATGAAGATAATGCTTATTTATATCATAAGGCAGTTCTGAGATTAAACAATATATTCAAAGCACTTAGAACAGTGTCAGCCACATGACAGATAATAATTACAAATACTTCCATAAAGCTTAATACATGTTTTACTTAAGTTAAATAATTTGTTTATATTAATCTTCATAACACCTGAGGAAGGCATTATCACTATTCCCATTGCATGAGTGGGGAAGCCGAGGCACAGAGATATTAAGAGACTCAAAACTGTGAAACCAAAACAAAATTACCAATTCAACTTAAAAATGAATTTCAATAAAATTCAAAATTATTTGACTGATCTTTTGCTAAAACTAAACCACTGCTAGATTTACAAATATAGCACTGACCTCTATAGCTATGACACAAGTTCTTTTTAGGTTAAGTACTTCCTGTATGGCTGTGTGCTGGGTGAGGATTCAATTCTCACTTCAGTTTTCTTTTCGAAGTACTGTGAAACCACCATGAAAATTTCTTTCCTATAGTGAACTGGGAAGTCATTTGGCACTAATATATTACATGGTGTCTGTTCTTTTCTTATTAGCCAAAGACAATTAGTAGTACTGTTGGCACAATGAGATTATAAAGAAAAAAGCAAGAAACCTAATACCCTTTGCAAATGATTCACAGTATACTTCTATTGGTTCTTCCTCTATGACTTACAACAAGAAAATTTTTAACAATCAGAAGTTGTGCCTGGCTCCTCCACAATCCAAGTTGACAAACATTCTCCTAAATCAAGATTATTAACCCAGAATCCACAGATTCCTTTTAATTCTGGGGATCAGTAAACTCAGTGCTATGTACTTTATGTTAGGTACTTAAAAACATTTAGAGAAGGGGTCCAGAGCCTTCCAAAGAGGTCCATGACACAATAATAGAAATCCCCACCTAGGTAATCAAGACCCTAAGGGAGTCTGGGGATCCCCACCCAACAGAACCCAAGAGATGACAGGCAAATACCATCTCGGGTACAGTGTTTTGAGGAAACCTGTGGATATTAGCGAAGGGAAGAAAGCTGGCCTCCAGGCAAGGCCTAGGAGATACTGCTCAGCTCTGACTCAGCTCTCTTCTGGAAGAGACTTTCACTGATAGCCATTTCCTTATATATTCAACAAAGTGCACAACTTTGTCTAATTACAAGGAACCTCCCCCAGGCTGGGCTGGGCTTTGTACAAGCAGCAGCATGCCTTACCAACAACCCTGCAAGGTATGTTCTATTACACCCATTTTACAAGATGAAATACTGAGGCCAGAGAATAAAGTTAACTTGCCTAGGGGCATCAAACCAATGGGTGCTGGAGCTGAGATGTGAATTGGGGCCCTTCTTGCCATGCTTATGCCTCCTCTCCCATAGGGGGCTCTCTCTCCCAGGCTCATTTGATTTTTCAATCTCATTTTTGACACAAGAAAAATTAGAAACGCAGATCTCCACAGCTATTTAGTGGCAGAGTTGCATCTGAACCCAGGCTTTTAAAACTCATTTATTGCTGTCCCCCACTCTCTACACCAACATTCTTGCTGTCATAGAATAAAATACAATTTTCCCCAAATCCAAGTGACTTTGGAATTTCATCAGGACAGATCTCCAATGAGTACTGCTTTCAGCATAGCACTTAACCGTTTCCCAGTATCAATCTGTATTTGTTGAATACATTTGGAGGAATTCATTAAAAATTTAGAATGAGAGAAACGTTAGATCAACTCTGCTAATAAATATCTATTGCTCGAGTCAAATTAAATTTTTGTTTCCTACAATTGCAACCTTATTCGCTCTTTTCTTCCTTCATTCAATTCACTGACATTGGCTCTCTTCCAACCATGCCCAAGGCACCCAAGCAAGCACTGTGAGTTTCAAAGACTCATGGGATGTAGATCCTGCCTCAACGGTAACAATGGCACCAAAAGAGCAAAGGAAACCAGAATGCAGAGAAAGAACGCTGAGAAACATTGATAAAGTATCCTAGCAATCATGTAGAGCAATGATCCAGGAGCTAGCGGATGGAGAAAAAGACCAGGAAATGCTTCACAAAATTGGCTGAAGTTTGGTATGCAATTTTGAAACTATATGCCATTCCCCCTTTCAAAATTTATCACCCAACTCTTATCTTCAAAAATTTGAGTCAAAGTATATAGCCAACTTTGTGGTTGTCCTATCTGAATTCTTGGCGTTTTGTAAGTAGAACTTTAAAACAGATTAATTTGAAATGTCAAGAATTAAAGAGACTAGTTTCAATATCCGGGTTAAAAAAATTATTACCCAAAATAAAAAGATTTTCTGTCTCACAACGCATTCATAAAGTGAAAATGTGCTTGGTCTGCAGACTGCAAATAAAACAGGTTAAACATTTCGGGTAACCACGTAAACAAATTTCATTCAACAAACGTTCTGGCTTAGAAGGGGTCTGGGGAGCCGCCGGCTTGGAAAGCCCCTCCCTCCTCCCTTGGTGGGTGCCTACGTGGAGCTCTTGAATCCGGTTCTGGAGCCCAGAATGTGATTTTTAGGACCTGTCGCAGAACTTCACAACCAGGCATTCTTGCATCCCTGTTTGTACCTGAATGGTAGAAAGTTCCGGAAAAAGCCAGGGGTGATCGACTGACCTTTCACTGCGGCTCCTTCTACACTGAAGATTCGGTGCTTGGTGGGCAGAGACCACCAAACAATGGTGATGCCAGGAGCGCTGCACGGCAGCAAGGGAAGGACTGCGGGCTCGGGGGCGTAGAAGTCCCCACCTCACCCCCCGGGGACCGAACCCGGGAAGGTCGCCCTCTGCGCGCCCCACACTCCGGGCAGAGGAGAGCCCGAGACTCGCGCACCCCACTCTCCCAGCGGAGAGAGAACCGGCCGCTGGAGGAGGGGACCCAAGGCTACTAAAAGGCGGATTAGCAGCAACGAGAAACTCACGACCCCGCCTCCTCCCCAGAGAAACCGGTGTTGAGAAATGTAAAGGTCACTCAGGATTATTTACCTGCCCCGCGGGTCTAGGATCCGAGGGCAGGGCCTGGGCTGCCTCTACGAGAAGGGCAGGTGTGTTGGGGGAAATGTAGGGGGAAACTGGGGAGCAGGGATGAGGAGGCTGGCTGGGGGCACAAATGGGGACCGGGATGGGGATGCCGGAGGAGACGGGGACGCACCGGCTGGATGGCCAGAGGACCCTGGGAAGCGGTGGGAAACCCCTCCCCCGGGACTGCTGGGGACGCCCCACCGCCCCTACTCACTCGGGTCGGAGGCCGGAGCACGCACCGCAGGCTGAGCTGGCGACGCCGGGCAAAGAGAGGGCGCGAGCAGTCCGAGAGCCGCGGCGAAGCGCGCGCCCGCGCCTTTTAAATAGCCCCTGTGGGCGTGGCCTGCGCCGCCCCGCCCCCGCCCCGCCCGCCGCGCCCGGCGGATTCCCCGACCGCTAGGCGGGCTGCGGCGTCGGGCGGGAGGCGGCTCGCGGCCGACTCGCCCCGGGCTGGGGACCAGGAGACAAAAGGCAGGACTCCCGCCTCTTCCTGTGGCTTCCCGCCTGCCCGGCATCTTCCCACGTCCCGGGACCTCTCCCGCCGGCCTTACCCCTTCCCACCGGCGGGACCCTGCGGTTTCCACCAACCTCGAGGACGCGGAGAGGGGCCTTCCTCACCCCCCGGGGCGGCCGGGCGGCGGGGCGCTCCCGCTGGGAAATAGCCCCGCAGCCCTGGACCTGCCCTCCGCGGGCGCCGGGCCCCCTTCCGGAGAAACAGTCCCAGGTCCGGGAGGCTCCCGCAAAACAATCGGCCGGACGGGGATTTCCGCCACCCCCTCCCCCGCGCCGTGTCCTTCTAAGTACACTCCACGTGATGAACTTCCCTAGTGGGCAGAGATTCTCTGGTCCGATCTCCAGCTTCTGGGAATCTGCAACTTTCCCGTTCTTAAATAGCAAAATTCCTCATCTAGACTAAATAAATGACGTTACGAAGACGCCGCATTCCCGAGTGTTTTGCTCTTCCCACCACGAGGGCAGGGCACACGTTCTGAGGGGAGGAAACGGAAACCTGCGCGCCAAAGGGCCCCGCGTTTTCGATTTGCTGTCAGAAAAGCCTGGGATGCCAGTGACGTCCGAAGGGACCTAATAACTAAGCTACAGGATGATTTACTGTTTTAGGTGAGAAGGAAAATAAACATGCAATCTGTATCTGATTCTAGGCCTTCTGATGACCTCTCCTACCAGAAGCGATGGTCCCTGAGAACTGATACTTGGGGGGTGGGGAGCTCGAAAAAGGCGGTAACCCAAAATCCCCTCCTGCCACAAATGCATATGGTCCAGAGCTGTGGTCCAGAGCTTCTCAACCTCCACACTAGTGACGTCTTGGGCTGGATAATTCTTTGCTGTGGGGGGCTGTCCTTGCGTTGTAGGACGCCTCCACTCACTAGATGCCAGTAGTACCCTTCCCCCCACGTTGTGACAATCAAAAATGTCTAGACGTTGCCAAATGCCCTCTGGGGAGGGAGGGCAGGAAGCATATATCTGCATGACAAAGTGCAGACCTGGCTTATAGTATTTGTTTTATTTTATATGCTGGAGCCAATCCAGGATAAACTCATTATAATAGCAGCCTTATTCTCTCCACCAAGTACTGTACAAAACACATAGTGGTGATTGACACCTCCTGATACTGTGGCAGGAGTCTGGAAGTATTCTTGCCTGCTGTGAGCTTTTCTAAATATGGGCAACAGTTATTTCCATGATATCAGCTAATGTAAGAGACTGGACTCCTGAGCCAACATGAAAATTCTGTTCCTCAGATTCTACATTTTTTTTAGCTCAGCTACTTATTTTTGCTTGCACAGGTTTGTGCAGTGAGTGCTTCTACTAAGTGAAACTAAATCAGTGAATTTCACTGCAGCGCTGGCTTTCAACAAACCATTGTCCTTTCTCGTCTACCCTTGAGTTTTTCTCAATGCCTCTCTGTGGAAGGGGCCTCCCACACCTGACCTGTTTGCTTTCTGTCAGGCTCACGTTGTCCCTGAATTCCACAGCTGCAACTTATCATTGGAACTTGGGCTTGCTTCTGACCTGGAAGTATTTCTGCTACATGTCCTCATATATATTTGTCTCTATATCTCACAGCAAGTCTGGGGATGACATATACAACATTTCATTTTGAATAAATCTGTTTGTATTTAATTACCAACACTTTACAAATATTTTTATTTCCCTGTTCTTTAAACATTTCTTTAATCTGTCGACTCCTTTAGTTATGAACGTGAGAAGTTCTTTAAGTTTTTTTAGACAGAGTGTGGGCTTTGTAATCAGACATAGTTTCAACATACAGCTCTACCACCTGTTAGCTCTGTGAACTTGGGTTAAGTACTTGACCTCTTTACACCTGTTTCTTTATCTATACAATGGTGATACTACACACTTGTAGAATTGTTATGAGGATTAAATCAGATGATGTAAAATGCCAAGCATAGCGCCTGGCATGTGGTAAATACTGAATAAATGATGGTTCTTATGTTGAGCAAGGATACCTTGATGTCCTTTTCTGCCTCTTGAGAAAGAAACAGAAATTGTGCTTTGCTAAGCATTCATTTGTGGCCTTTTGCAGGGTTTGGTAGTAAGAAGGTGTGCAGTGTTTTCCAAAACAATTAAGGGCCTTCAGTACAAAGTATTTTTGTGCCTGGGGAAGGGTTACTGGGAGAAATTTGTCTTCCTGTAGAAGTATACGCCTTTCTTAATTCCATAAGGTTCTAGTCTGTTTGACCCCTTCAACATTGTAATAGGCAAAATTGAAGGTTAAATGTATCCAGCAGGATGTTTCTTTTTCCCACTCACAATGCACATTTATACCTGTAACAACTTCATTCTCTGGAACCCATCAACCAATTTCCAAAGTCCTCTGTCAAGGTGACTGTCCTAAGGCAAGTTGAACCAAGGCTGCCTTTCTTCATGACCTTGTGCTTCAAGCTTAGATTTTTCAAATATTTTTGTTATTTTTATTTCATGCCACTTTTTCTTCACAAAACTCTAAATCATATGAATGTGACTACAAACATAAGGCCTCTTTATTTTATTTTAGGGCAATAATTTCTTCCCAGAAGCCAGCTGGGTTTGGTGGAGAAGAATTTTTTAGTCTAAAAATTTTACTATGAAATGAAAGAAAAAAATTAGTTCTCACTTTGCTAATCCACACATTTAATAATACAAGAAGAAGCGGCTGTTCTACCTTAGTTCTTAGCTAATTTAGCCTCAGTGGTAGGAATTAAAAATCACTCATACTCAGGCCGGGCACGGTGGCTCACGCCTGTAATCCTAGCACTCTGGGAGGCCGAGGCGGGCGGATCGCTCAAGTTCAGGAGTTCGAAACCAGTCTGAGCAAGAGCGAGACCCCGTCTGTACTATAAATAGAAAGAAATTAATTGGACAACTAAAAATATATAGAAAAAATTAGCCAGGCATGGTGGCGCATGTCTGTAGTCCCAGCTACTTGGGAGGCTGAGGCAGGAGGATCGCTTGAGCCCAGGAGTTTGAGGTTGCTGTGAGCT